>CM046450.1:85299323-85502072 GCA_025506515.1 Flaveria trinervia
CCAATGAAAGAAACAATTCTTTATATAGAGTTGATAGTTTCGCTGTCAGCAAAACTATCATGCCCAAGCTTAGTTTCGTCCGGCTGTAAAACATAGTTACCTTGGGTGAAACAAGGCTGCTATAGTTTCGCTCATAGTTTTGCCAGGCAGCAAAACTCAAACTACTAACTTACTTACAAAAGTAATCTAACATTTGTCCTATTACATTTAAACTTAAAATAACTATAAACACTAATTTAAGATAAGTCTAACCTATTCTTGATCTTTAATTCTCCCCTAGGTTAGACCTCACCAACTGTATCAATCTTCATCAACACGAACTCTAGCATCTTCTTCAACCTTGGATCTGCCTTCAACTTTAGCTCTTGCTGTGCCCACATCTTCACCATGTGCACTAGCTCGTTCAAATTGTCTAGTCAGATCCTGCATCCAACCTCACTTTATCAGCCTTATGAATCTTCTCCGCCAGCTCTCTTACCTCGGGTCTAGCCCCATGGGCCCTATTGGCAACCTCCATGAACAAGCTTGTAACATCCACCTATTTTCAAAATCATAAACTCAAACCCAAACTCACTTTGAACTTCCGTTATTAAATTACTTTAATAATTTTAATGGATCAAATGCATTAAATGTGCAATTTATATGTGAATTATTCATTAATCATCTAAACAACTTGTAATCATTTATGGATCTATAAATAATTATTTTCATAAAGTTATAAATTTTTAGTAGTCATTTTACAACAAATAACTAAATGGAAAAGACTTATAAAGTTATAAAATGAATTTTAATAAACTTATAAAGTTTTATTAGTAATTATGAATTTTAAATATTGAAAATAAATAATCAAATTATAAAGTTTACAAGTTTTATAAAAGTATAAAGATTTAATAAAAGAGGTAGTTGTTCCATTAAATTTAGAGTTTAAATTGTAATTATTATTTTATTTATCTAAATTATGCAATTTTATATTAATTTTAAATTCTAATCATAACCCCCTGTTGAAAGACTTGTAACTTATAATTAACACCATTCATAACCCCCTCCTAATCTCAACAATAAAAACAAGCTTTAGGCCTCACTTTTCACTTGCTCATTCTTCAAAAATCTCACTCGCATATCTTCTTTCTTCTATTGTTTTGTAACAATTTCAAGAATTTTATTTTACAAGTAATTTTAAGAAGTTTTTAATACTAAGGTAACCTTATATTTCTTTTTATATTATCCATTTCTATATTGTTTAATCATCCTAATGTCCAATTATTCTCATGACTTATGTTCTTGATTTTATTCTTTCTTCTACTAAATTTCTTTTAATTTTTATCATTATCATTTGATCATTAAATTTCTAACATTCACTAACCTTATAACAATCACTAATATTCTTAAATCAAGCTAACAACACACTAATGTAAACAAAGAATCCCGTTTGCATATGGGCGGCTATGCCCCCACATTCGATTATTCCACAAGATTATTTCTCTAATTGAGGGCTATGCGGAAGTCTTAGAATATTTTTTTCTATAACTTAAATGAAGTCTAATATACCATATATCGACAATATAAATTTGTTCTAACCCATTTCATGCTTTAACAATTTTAAAAGTGCACATAAGTGCCTTACTATAATTTTGGCATAATATAGTCTTATTTCAACTGACCATAACTTGGTCATAACTAAGTGAATTTTAGTAAAATTAGACTCCAATATTAAGTTCATTTAATAACCTTTTCAACAATAGTTTATAAGTCTTCAAAGTCAATTGAACGACTCAACAATAGTCTTCACAAGATAAGTGCACATTTCAACAACTTTTCTATTGTGTTGTTTTTTTTAACCTATTTACGGATCTTTTCAAAAAAAATGTTTCTGAACGAAAGTTGTCAGGGACACTTTAAAATAGTGACATGTAAATTTTTAAAATTTTATAAAACCGTTTTCTATTTTAAAAACCTGTTCAAACACGTACCAAACTTTCTGTCCAGAATATAAAATTGGTACAATAATCATTTTTCAATCTACCTTCCAGTTATTGGCATTCGTAAGCGTCCTAACTTTTGTAATTAAATCTGACCTCAAGTTATTATTTCTTTTTCATTTAGGACATCACCTTTGACTCTTGAATATCCAAGCTTTCTTATGTACACTACAACCATCATTATTCCATGTGAGTTTTCCATGTGTGTTTTCATGTCCCTCTTTTACTTTAATTCACACCTTTTAGGGTGAAACATGTTAATGTATAAACTTACACTTGTAACATCTTGATTCTTGTAAATGCACATGCAATTCATCTTTACTTTTTGTCAAGGTCATTTGTAATATTGTGAGTCCTATATGATATATATTATATGTTGATAATTATTAACTATTGCTAGTCTCATGATGTCATAGATCTATGGGTCTAACAAGCCTATTTGGTGCTAAACTAGAGGTTATTGTTGGATCCTGATGACGTATGTTTGTTCATAATGGGAACCAAGTACACTTAGCTGATCGTTATAACTTGTAATTGATATCTTGGTCAATGTTTGATTGTAGCTTTATGTTATCTATAAAATTGCTCTTTTGTAACCATTAACATTATTGCTACTTTTAAACACACACATATATATATATATATATATATATATGTATATATATATATATGTATATATATAACCCATGGAAACTCACCAACATTCAAAGTTGAACCTTTATTTTTTAATATGTTTCAGGATTGTTACATGAGGAATTCTTCTTGCAAGTATAAGACTTGGACCTAGTTATACAAAAGATTTTATTTCTTTGTTTGAATCTTGATTATATTGTAATGATATACTTGATTATTATTGTTCAATGAAAATTGGTATTTAATATTATTCCAACTTATTTAGCTTCATGTGCTATGAACAATCGTTTCACATTCGTCCGCCTCGATTATTTTGCCGTCAATCGGGGTGTGATAGATTGGTATCAGATCCATGGTTATAGGGAATTAGGTTATTAGAAATGGAATGACCTAGAAAATAACTAAGTACCCTTACATGTGAGTTCTCTCGTGTATTTTATATGCTTAGGTAGGATTTTATGGGCTTTATATGTTTATTGACCGGTTGTGAGATTGATATTCTCATAAGGATTGAATATGATGATTGAGTTAATGATTGTATGACGAATCAAATAATCAAGAAACATTGAAGGCAAGAAATACCATAAATGCTTTTTGTATTAATAAAGGTGATTGATTACAATGAATGCTAGGGTTTGAGCATTAAACAGTAATAATACACCTTGAGAATTTAAGAAACAAAATAATCTAATTGTCTATTAACAGTCACCTCACATACGAGGTTTTCTATTCTATTTATAGGCTCATAAGATACCTTTTACAAACTGACTAAACTACCCCTGACTTATTGTTAGCCCAGGTTGAACACTTGAATCAAATATTATGAAGATTTGTAAGATCAAACAATGATAATCACAATAAAAACCCTTGATCTATATTGATTACATATAATTTGTACAAAATGGAAACCCCCAATCAATTGGTCATTCAACCATTATCCAACACTAATGACAATTAACCTATTTATAGTCTAGACTAATATTCACTAATTGCACTTAACTCCCTAGACTTAGGCTAATTAATACAAAATTACATATTAAGCATAAAATGACTAAAAAAGATCAAATATATTTTGTTAACATAAAATATATTTAATACAATAAAAGTCCTAGTCATCTAAATCATCAACGTCTCGTCTCGGTTCTTCGTCTCAAACGAGTCGGGTTTAACTTTTGTTGACTTTGACCATGACGTTGACTATTGTTGACTTTGACTATGTTGATAATATAGACTATCTTTTACAGATCCAATAATACTCCCCCTTAGTATATCCTTATCAACGTCTTCAAATGCAATCAGCATCGAGAAGTCAACATAGAAAGATCTTCAAATTGAAACTTTCCGAATCTGATTAGAAAGATTATTAATCTCATAAGGTCCCTTTATTTATAATCTCCCCCTTTTCGAGTGCAAGCTTTGCAAGGATATTGCAACAACTTTCCCAAATCTCTAATCTTGAGTGATTCAGAAGATGTAGGAGGAAGATTCCTAGCTCGGTATCTTCTACAAACTTGAGGAACAGGTTCTCTGATAGGTACAATGCTTAACTGATGATCGGCTATCACTTAAAGCAAAAAATCTGAAACACATTCTCAAACACAATCTTGACATTTCTAATTAGATCATTTCATTTTAACAAAATAAACCCGTGTTTATGTGCGTGTGAAAAACAAGTAAACTCGTGTTCGTTTGTACGCAATTTATGTGAAATGCATTAAAAATGATAAATTTGTAACAACATAATATGTAACACAAAAAAATTGAAATGAAATTTTGTTATAATTTTTTTATTTTTTAATATATATATAACATAACATCCTTTTTTTTAAACCGAGACCTGAATCGATCATGAGATCATATCCTCAAGATATACTTTAGCACAAAGATGAATTTAAACATCGAAAAACAATGAGATCACACTGATAACTGAACTAATCAAAATTTTTGAATGATTTTCAAATTCTCAAACAGATCAATAACGATTGCTGATATGTTTGTCCACTTAAACTCATGCCTTATCTTTTTCAACAAGTAGCAAATGATTCGTTAAGATTCAATTAAATACTTTAGAATGCTAGGACCCCACAATCATTTGGCAAAATCCCTCACCCAACCTCAGGATTGTTGATTTTTTTATGATCTTTAAAGAGCAAGATGTGTGCATTATTGTGCCGGTGATTATCAACAGAACATTTCATTTTGTGATGAATTCATCGTTTAGATGATTTGACACTACTTAGACCAAAATGGTGAGAGCTCCAGGTCTATACTCACGTATAACAAAGGAGATGACCATTTAATCATGTGCCGATGAGAGCTCCAGGTCAGTACTATCATACAGTAAAGGAGGTCATCAATCCAGGTTAGTACTACCGTACAACAGAGGAGATTAGCACAAACACAAGACACATAAATACACCAATCATGCCTCAAAGATATGGCTTATATGATTTGTATCATGATGGGGTGAATGATCAATTCTCAATCCAATTTTTGTCGGGACTCAGTTTTTGTGCAGGCCAAAATGATTGCGAAAACCCACACATCCTTAAGCAGAGATTTTAATTTAAATCATTTTGTTGTTGTCTACTCTATTTTTTAGGCTGAGTCTACCAAGCATATCATTAAAGAATTTGTTTGTTTTTTCTATTACTTGCAATTAAACATAAGATGTAAATCAGATAACATCATTGGTTTCTTTCATTTCTCATTTTAAAAATGCAAGTCATGCAAAAAACAAGTATTTCAAGAAGATATACAATTATTTCTCAATCTACTCGATTCAAGTTCCCAGTTCTTTTTTTATTTTTATTTACTTATACAAACTGTTAGCCCTGGTTGAACACTTGAATCAAATATTATGAAGATTTGTAACACCAAATAATGATAATCACAATAAAACCCCTTTGATCTATATTGATTGCATATAATTTGTACAAAGTGGAAACCCCCAATCAATTGGTCATTCAACCATTAACAACACTAATGACAATCAACCTATTTATAGTCTAGAAAAATATTCACTAATTGCACTTAACCTCCTAGACTTAGGCTAATTAACAAAATTACATATTAAGCATAAAAATGACTAAAAACAAGATAAAATATATTTTGTTCACACAAAATATATTTATTACAATATAACTCCTAGTCATATAAATCTTCAACATCTCGTCTCGGTTACTCGTCTGGAACGTGTCGGGTTTGACTTTTGCATTGACTTTGACTGTGACGTTGACTGTTGTTGACTTTGACTATTTTGATAATATAGACTATCTTGTACAGCTCCAACAATACTCCCCCTTAGTCTATCATTATCAACGTCTTCAAATGAATTCATCACCAAGAAGTCAATATTAGAAAGATATTCAATTTGAATCTTTCTGAATTTGATTAGAAAGATTATTCATTTTATAAACTCCCCCCATTTATGTGCTCCCCCTTTTCAAATGCAACCTTTGCAAGGATATTGGAACAACTTTTCTGAATCTCTAATCTTGAGTGCTCAGAAGATGTAGGAGGATGATTCCTAGCTCAGTATCTTCTGCAAACTTGAGGATGTACACTGCTCAACTGACGATCAGCCATCACTTAAAGCAAATATCTAAAACACATTCACAAACACAATCTTGATATTTCTAATTAGATCATTTCATTTTAGCAAAATAAATCCATGTTTATTTGTGTTTGAAAAACAAGCGAACCCGTGTTCGTTTGTGCGCAATTTCTGTGAAATGCATAAAAAATGATAAAATTGTAACAGCATAATATGGAAGACCTAAAAGAAATTAAAATTAAATTTTGTTATATATATTTTTTATTATATATATTTGATATAACATCTTCTTATCTATCATTATATTTTTTTGTTTTTTAAACCAAGAACTGAATCGATCATAAGATCATATCCTCAAGATATACATTAGCACAAAGATGAATTTAAACATCGACAAGAAATGAGATCACACTCATAACTGAATCTAATCACAGTCTTTGATTGATTTTGCAATTCTCAAACAAATCAATAACGATTGCTCATATGTTTGTCCACTTAAACCCATGCATTATCTTTTTCAACAAGCAGAAAATGATTTGTTAAGGTTCACTTAAATGAATTAGAATGCTAGGACCCCACAATCATTTGGCCAAAACCCTCACCCAACCTTAGGATTTCTTGAATTTTGTAACGATCTTTACAGAGCAAGACTTGTGCATTAGTGTGCAAATGATTATCGACAGAATATTGCATTCTGTGATGAATTCATCATTTAGATGATTTGACACAACTTAGACCAAAATGGTGAGAGCTCCAGATCTATACTGACGTATAACAAAGGAGATGACCATTTAATCATGTGCCGATGAGAGCTCTAGGTCAGTACTATCGTACAGCAAAGGAGATCATCGCTCCAGGTCAGTACTACCGTACAACAGAGGAGATTAGCACAAACACAAGACACATAAATACACCAATCATGGCTCAAAGATATGGCTTATATGATTTGTATCATGATGGGGTGAAAGATCAATTCTCAATCCAATTTTTGTCGGGACTCAGTTTTCGTGCAGGCCAAAATGATTGCGAAAACCCACACATCCTTAAGCAGAGATTTTAATTTAAATCATTTTGTTGCTGTCTACTCTATTTTTTAGGCTGAGTCTACCAAGCATATCATTAAAAAATCTGTTTGTTTTTTCTATTACTTGCAATTAAACATAAGATACAAATTAGATAACAACATCAGTTACTATCATTTCTTATTTTAAAAACGCAAGTCATGCAAACACAGGCATTGCAAGAAGATATACAATCACTTCTCAATAATCTTGAATCAAGTTCCCAGTTCTTTTTTCTTTTTTATTTACTTATACCAAATTGTTAGCCCAGGTTGAACACTTGAATCAAATATTATGAAGATTTGTAAGATCAAACAATGATAATCATAATAAAATCCCTTTGATCTATACTGAATGCATATTATTTGTAATGTAGACTAATATTCACTAATTGCACTAATGACAATTAACCTATTTATAATGTAGACTAATATTCAATAATTGTACTGAACTCCCTTGACGTAGGTCAATTAATACAAAATTACATATTAAGCATAAAAATGACTAAAAACAAGATAAAATATATTTTGTTCACATAAAATATATTTATTACAATAAAACTCCTAGTCATCTACATTTTCAATGTCTCGTCTCAGTTCTTCGTCTAGAACGAGTTGGGTTTGACTTTTATTGACTTTCATGCTAATGGCCTATACTTATGGACCATACGCATGAATACATTATACTTATGGACCAGTCGCACGACTGAACCAAGAGACTGGATCAGTCGCACGGTTGAAACATAAGATTGATTCAGTCGCACGATTGAACCTTCAGTCGTGCGTATGACTCAGTCACATGATTCAGTCGCACGACTGAACCATAATAATGGTTCAGTTGTACGAATGAAAGCCCCTAGCCTATACATACCACATAATTCATGGAAAAGCTTAACAATTCAAAACATTTGATACTCTTACGAACCCTAGCCGTCTAGAACGTCCAAGGAAGTCTGTCCAAGTTCATAGATCATTACTGATTGATCTCTATTCATTCATAATGTTTAGTTTCAATCTTATATCGATCGGGTTATTGTTCTCACTGATTGGATCCCCAATAAAATAGGATTGTGCACTATTTGATTTGGTATATTCCCAAAAAAGAGTTCCGTACGTACACGGTCCTGACAAGTGGTATCAGAGCATGGGCTCTTGATTTTGCATTTGATTCAATTAGAATTGTGTCAAAACTCACGTTTTAACTCAAAAGAGTCATCTTTTTGAGTCCACATGTGTTTTTCGACGTTTCCAGGCATTAAAGTTGAAGTTTTTCGTCACACGGAAGATTAGGGTTTCTAGCTAAATCGTCTTTCGTGTCTAAGTGCCAAAATTTCGATATTTCCAAACACAGCAGCCTTTAGTCGCACGAATAGCTCATTCGTACGATTGAACTCATTCGCATACTCCATTCACATGACTTAACTCAGTCGTATCATTCATTTGCACTACTGAACAACTCCGTACGCACGATTGAATCCAATCGGACGATTGAATTCATTCACAGTCTTCATTCGCACGAGTGATCCATACGCATTGTCCATTCGCACGATTGAAGTTGTCTTGTTTTCAAAGGTACAAATTTCGTACAAATGGAAGTTTAATTTTCAGTGTTTACTGTCGGGAAGGACTCACGCATCCAGAACCTTTTTTCTCTGAAGAATGAGATAGGAAATCACAATAAACAGCAAAAGCATATAACGTTGTATGACTATCCAAAATGGAAACATCGGTTTGAAATTTACCTAAATGGAGTGGATCCAAATCTCTGGACTTCTATAGACACTAGTTACACGTTACCAGTCAGTGCAAATGGAGTAAAGTTGACATTGGGTGGAATGAGCGAAGCTTAGAAGATACTCTTCATTGCTGAGAAGAAAGTCTATGCTCTGCTGACTCAGTCAATCTCGAAAGACATCTTTCACCAATTTTCTGATAACAAGCAGGCCAAAAAGTTATGGGAGGCATTAGAGAAGAGATATGATGGGAATGCAACGTTAATGGCACTAAAGGCTAAAGCTCTCAATAAGGAGTTTGATCATTTCTCCTCAATTGGGAATGAGAGCTTGGATGACATCATCGACAGGTTCTACCATCTGATGAGTGAGCTACACACTCATGGTGTAACAACGTCTATGGAAGATAAATTTTCAGGCTTTGCAGATGGTTTGCCTGAGAAATAGGATTCATTTGTGTCCAACCTAAGATAGAATGACATACTTGCTATGTTGGACATAAATGACTTCATCCTGAAATTAAGGGAGGAGGAACTAAGGATGAAGTACAAGTCTAAGAAAGGATCATACATTCAGAATCCTTCACTCTACAACTCAGTCCCAATCCAATTGGTTAAGGATCACCACTTCAAACAGTGTTTGTTTCCAGTTCTGCGGCTCCTTCCCAATCCACTACTTGAGGACAAGAAACTTCTGGGTCATCCTCGACTCAATACATAGTTCCTGTAGCCAATACTACAAAGTTGAAGACCGAGAATCTCGGTAATAGCACAGTGGAGGTTGCAAAAGAGCACATGGATCTTCTAGCAGCAGTGGTTCAATCGTATGATGGTCTAGTTGCTGGGAAGATCGGGAATTGTCATCTTGCAGATGAAGACTACGACCAGGTTGACGAGAACGAGTTGGAAAGGATGGATATCATATGGGCTCAAGCAAGTGCAGTTAGACGAGCCAAAAAGTTCACTAAGAAGACAGGAAGAATCTAGTAGCCACAAAGGATACGAACTTTGGTTTCAACAAAACCAAGGTCACCTTCTTCAATTGTGGTGAAAAGGATCACTTTAAACATGAGTGTGTGAAGCCCAAAAAAACAAGAAATGGTAACCCATTTCCTACTTTCAACCACCAATACAAGGACATGGTTGGAACTAGTTCTTCAAATAAAGAGACTAAAGCACTAACTGCCCAAGGTGATGAAGGACGAGACTAGTCCTTTGATTTGTCTCTCCTGGAGGATCAAACATTTCTTTTGTCGAAGCATTGATGACGGGTCTGCTAGTGAAGGTGAGATTGTAGCTGAGCAAGCGATGTCAGATACAGAAGAAGCTATGAACATGGTAAACCACCTAGTTGAGGAAGGGCTTAGAGCAACATGTTCAGAATCTCCAACAATAGAAGAGTCTACCTCTGTATTGATGGCTAATTCAATTGACTCCTCACAAGTAAGTACTTTAGATCAACTATATAATAAACATGCTTGTTCTGAATGTGAAAAATCAAGGTAAAGCATAGATCTAAAATTTGCTAGGTTATTAGAACACAATGATAACTTAGTAAATGACTTTCAACTCTGCACTGAAGCAAATCGTATTTTAAAACAAAATGAGTGTAGTTTTAAAGAAAAGATAGAAGTTTTGGGTAAACAACTAAGGGAAACCAAGGTTGTCGCCTTAAATCAATCAAATGATATAAATTTTTATTTAAACTCTTTAGAAGAAACGAAAAAGGAGAAAGCAGTTTTGGAAGTCGAAGTAAATTCACTAAAACAAAAAGTGCATTGTTGGGCTAGTTTTTCTCACATAGTAAAGAACTTAGTGAAAGAACAAAAGAATGGGGAAGGTTGGGGATTTAAAGTAGTTCCACCACCACAAGAGATCCTCTTGAATGCAAAATGTAGACCTATAAATAACAACCTAATTAAAGATCATATGGTGTCTACTCCTCTAGTTAGTGATCCTGATTCCACGGGTAAACTAGTGAAAGCTGACACTAAACAGAAGGAGGCTACATTGAAATCAAAAGGCAAGATGCCAGTTGAGAACTTGAATGCTACATTTAAAAGTTTTAATGTAAGGTTAGGCTCACCAAAGTCCATTTCAAAACCTAAACTCACTAAACCGGTTAACCACAAATGTGTTAATCATCAAAGTCCAACCAAAAGGCAAGTTAAAGATGTTCAAAACATCAAAACAATTAATTCTGTTAATAAAGGTGAAACATCTAAAAGAGCAGTGACTAAACCAAACTAGACACACCTCACACCTTCACTAAGCTCAACAACACACAAATGTTTTCCTCAATCTGTAGAGGCAAGATCTTGCTATAGTTGTGGAAAACGAGGACATATTTCTACTGATTGTCCTTACTATCAGACACCCAGAAAGAAAATTAAACTTTATGATACACAACCAAGTTCTTCTAAAATAAGATCTAACACTCCACCTAAGAGTGTGAGTGAACCAAAAGTTCAAACCTTAAGCCAGTTTACCACACACAGGCCTTACACAAAACTGGCTTATAGAAAGAAAAATCAAGTTTAGGATCTGATAGTGAGAATGATAAGAAGAAAGATATGCCCTCATCCTCTAAAGGATAATGGGTTGAGTTTATGATGTGCGATTCCTCTAGGTCACCTAAGCCAGTTAAGGCTTGGGTCCCAAATCTGAACTAACAAGTTTCTTTGACTATGCAGTGTGTCCACTACAACACTACCATTAATACCTAGATTATTGATAGTGGGGTGTCCTGGCACATGACAGGGAATTCGTCCCTCCTTTTCAACGTCAAACAAATCAAAGGGGACATGTTTCATTTGCTGGGAACAAAGGAGGCTACATCACAACACAAGGGGAAGTAGGAAATGAGAAAGTAAAGTTTGACAAGGTAAACTACGTTCAACAACTTCAGAATAATTTAGTTTCAGTCTCCCAGATCTATGTTAAAGGCTTTAAGGTTGTATTTGACAGCAAGAAGTGCTACATATTCAAGAAGGAATATGTGATTGAGGAGGATAATGTTCTCATGTCAGCTTCAAGATATAACGACCTGTATGTCTTGGATCTATCAAAAGAATCTGCAACTGATCATACGGTTCAATGCTTCTTGTCAAAGGCAACTGAGAGAGACTCAGTCTCGTGGCATAGGAGAATGGGGCACATCAATCCTAGGAAGATGAATCACTTGATTCAAAATGATCTAGTGAATGGTGTAAATGTCAAGAACTTCTAGTTTCCATACTTCTGCATAGCTTGCAAGAAAGGGAAACAGAACAAAAAGGCTCATAAGGCAAAGAAAGTCAACTCTATTGATATCCCTCTTTAGCTTCTACATATGGATCTGTTTGGCCCTTTTAGCACAAAGATCATTTCAGGAGATATGTATTGCTTTGTAGTAACAGATGATAGCTCAAGATTTTCTTGGGTGATGTTTCTCAAAGCCAAATCCAAAACTTTTGAATCATTCAAACATCTGGTAACTACATTGGAATCACTTTACAAGCTGAAAGTTAGGCATATTCGTTCAGACAACAGCACTAAATTCAAGAATTAGTGCATGGAGGCAGTAGAGAAAGAGGAATTGTTCATCAATTCACCTCTGCCTACACTCCACAGATGAACAGCGTAGCTGAAAGAAAGAATCGAAGTTTGATCAAGACTACTAGAACAATGCTTGCTGACTTGAAACTGCCTATTCAATTCTGGAATGAGGCAGTGGCAACTGCGTGGTACACGCTCAATCGAGTCTTAGTTGTCAAGCAACATGGGAAAATGTGTTATGAACTACTCAAGCGACAAACCAAATTTGGAGTATTTTGAACCGTTTGGTGCACCTTGTACGTTGTTAAAGAAGACTTAGAATGGGAAGTTCAGATAGAAGGCAGAAGAAGGGATATTTCTCGGATACAGCATACCAGACAAGAGAGTTTACAACAACTCAACGGGTCAGGTAGAAGTGTACTGCAACGTTGAGGTTCAAAGATACACTACCCCTCAACTGGGAAAGCACCCTCATTCTTCTTTGACTATGATGGATTCTTTAAATCCTTCAATCTGCCGCCTTCTCATACTGATTATGAGCTTTTTGCTAGGATGATTTACGATGCTCTTAACACTCCACCAGACTCGATATCAACTGGTCCATTAGATGATTCCTCTAACCCTTTAGGGGGAGACCTTGAGATAAGTGATTCTAGATCTGATGATGAAGCAGTTGAGACTGCTAATGTGGACCACGAGGAACACGTTCCTACCAATGAAAGTACATAAGTATCAAATCCTGATGCCTCAAACACTTCAGAACCTCATACTCCAATAGCTACAGATCTTGAACCTGAGTTTGACAATCTGGATAATGAGTTAGCTGTTCCAACAACTCCTGGATCTCGGCTAAACATTTATCATCCCCTCTACAAGGTCATTGGGGATGTTTGATCGGGAGTAAAAACTAGAAATCAGCTGTACTCAGCTGACTATGCCTCGGTAATGGAAAAGGGATACCTTCACGATGGAGCATATTGATGTTTTGTGTCTTAATTTGAGCCAAAATATGTTAGTGAAGCATTAAAGATGAGGCATGGGTCAGTGCGATGCAAGAAGAACTCCTATAGTTCAAGAAGTTAGGAGTATGAACCCTTATGGACAAACCAAAAGGTGCTAAAGTAATTGGCACTAAATGGGTGCTGATAATCAAGAATGATGACCAAGGGGTCATAATCAGGAATAAGGCCCAACTTGTAGTTCAAGGATTTCGACAAGTCGAAGGCATAGATTAGAATGAAGTGTTTTCACCACTTAAATGGACATAAACGTTGAAATGAAGGAAATTAAGTGATATTTAGAGTTCCTGCAAATCTAATGAGTCTAAACATGACGTCTAACATCAAGATTTGACCAAGATTCAAGGTCGGAATGTCACACAGAGCCTTCTTCGAATGGACACTCCGAATGAACTTCAGTCGCACGATTGAGCCAGGCGCACGATTGAATCATTCGGTGACTTAGTCGCACGACTGACTCAACCGCATGGCTTGACACACGACTAAGTTCAGTTGCAAGCTCAATCACACGATTGAACTCAACCGCATGCTCAATCGCACGACTGAACTTAGCCATATACTTCAATCACACGATTGTTATAGAAACATGGGTGATAGATGGACCATGACCTCCAAGCACAACATTTGTGCTCACTTGGATGCGACCACTTGGAATGCTTCTGAGTTGGTCGGGATCATTGAAATTCTTTGGAGATCGAGGATCTTCAAAGCCATCTCGACACCATGCACACCTTACAAATCCATATAGGAGGCATTCTAGGAAAGCGCCAAGGTTGACTGATCAGTTAGCCATATTGTATACGGAGCTCTATATTCGGCAAGAGATAGAGATTACTGAGGATGATTTGAGACGGGACGTAGGTCTGGGTGAGAATGGAGCCCACCCTACTAAACTACATCCCCTCACAGTCGGGGATGCTTTTGAGGATTAAGTACGCCGGTGACATAAATGCCGGTGTACTGAACAAGAGTAACATGTGCTCGCAATTCAAATACTTGGCACATGTGGTCATTAAGTGTATAGCCTCCAGGCGGGGAGGATTTGATGAAATGTCTGACCAAATACAGAATGCATACGTTACGCTGGTACTAAACCATTCGTTCAGTTTTTCACGCATGATCCACTCTTACTTGATAAAGAACCTCGAGGCCAAGGGAAAGGAAAGCTTATGTATGTACCCACGGTTTATGTAGATGATTATTGATGAGAAACTTCCTATGCTGCCAAAAGAGAAAGATGATGCAGTGGTGCTCAAGGTAATGGATGATACGACTTTGGGGAGAATAAAGGTCTACCGGGGTAAGCAAGTGAAACACCCGATGAGGAGACTATTTGGGCACCTTGCTCGAGAAAACTATGTGGCGCTCGCTAGGAGGAAGTGGCTTCACGATGACAATGACTCTTGTTTCGAGCCCATAATAGCACTAACTGAAGAAGATGACGACGATGCCGATGATGACCAAGGTCAAGGTGGTGATGCACCTGGTGAAACTGAAGGGGCTACCTTCCACCAAGACTTCTGGTTGATCAGGATGAGGTGTCAGATGAAGAGCCTCTGGTGAGGACTGTAGGGAGTAGGGTTGTGGCCACGGGGAAGGGCATATAGGCGGTTGGAGGATGCCAAGCTAAGTCTAGGGGTGCTACTGATGATGTTACTGATCCTACATACACCCCTGACCAGTCCAACAGCCAAGGGGGAGAACCTATTGCCAATGGCTCTAGGAAGAAGAGGATGGCTCATTCCCATGGCAAGAAGAGCAAGAGGCCGAGGATTACTGTGATCACATCTCCTGCCATAGCTACAGCCACCACCACTACCACTTCCACCACCACTGTCACAGCTACCACCACTACCACACCTCCTATCACCACCAACATAGCTACTACTACCACCACCACTCCTCCCATTACTACTATCTCTCATCCCACCACCACTACCACAACTACTCCACCACATCCCACACACATTCCACCTCCCATATTCACCTCATCGACAACCACCAGTCACCAAGCGGGTCCTTCCACATACACCCCATTCACAGCTGGACCCACTGTACCCCACATCAGGTTAGAGGAACAACTGACAAACCTCAATAGCACTGTGCTTAAGCTGCTAGCCACTGATGAGCTTAGGGCTTCTCAGTTACTCATAATGATGGAAGTTAATGCTGCTCAAGCCAAGAAGATCAAGGAGCTTAATGAGAAAAATGACTTATATGAGAGAGCTCTAAGCCGAGCCCACCATGCACTTACAAGTCAAAACGAGCTGGTGTTGGCTTCAGTAAAAGAAATAGAAGAGCTGGAGAAGAAAAATAAGAAGATTATGCTAAAGGTAAAGGGGTCAAAGAGTGAGCCTCTAAAGATCAAGGATGGTGATGGTGATGATGAAGATAATAATGAGGAGGAGGAGGAGGAGGAAGATGATACTGAAGAAGATGTGGAGGAGGGGGATCGAGCCAAAAAGATCAAGATGAGGATGATGATCAGGAAGGTGATGCATCTGTATCAACCTCTAATCCTCAGGCTCAGGAAAGATGAACTAAAAGGAATCAAGATCAAGGAGCCTCATCCTCTCTCCTCCAACTAAAGAACCTACTATTCAAGACAAAAGTAATAGTTAGATGTATTTGTATTTAGAAACTTTTGTATTTGAATTATATTACATTAATGTAATTAATTATCATCTATGGTTGTTTATGTTTAAATGCTTTATATGATGAGTTTTGTATGATGTCCAACCCCTTCAGCAAGTCAAGCCTTAATTAACCATGATTCTTGACTTGCAAGGGATAGTGAGAAGGCCAGTGAGCTACACTCTCGAAGAACGAGAAATCATTCATGATCTGACTAATGACCAGCTAGCTGAGATATTCCGACTCAATCCTGATGAAATTGTCAAAGATGCTCGAGAAGTCGATGTACTAAGTGATGAGGAGCTACACGATGTCAATGAAATTGAGATTGAGGATGTTACAGCTGAGCACTATCGAGAGTACGCTGACCAGGAAGCCAATGTTATACCCAATTGGGGTGATACTTTTGGCAGTGCTACATGCTCGATGAAGTAGAGAAAGAAAAGGAGAAAGAAGAAAGCTTGGCACAAGCTTCGGATGCAAATGTCGAACTGAAGAAAGTTGAATGGGCGGCTTGTTTTGCTGAAATAAAAGCCCAGAGCGCACTTCCAAAGCAAAATGCCTACACCAACTTGTATAGAGTCAAGAAACATCCGAAGGTGTCCGACAAAACCATTATGTGGGCTTATTTTGAAGACCTGAATGTCTATCCTGTAAAGAGAATAAAGGGTATTGAGTACTTCAGATATCCACATGACCAGAAGACTCTTCCTGGTTTTGAGCTCAACTGACTAGCTTGCTTAGATCTATTGTATGCTAATCCAAGGAAGATGTTAGGTTGGTTTGAGGTTGCGTTAAAGAAAGAATACCACACCAGGTGGGTAAACATCAGACCTAAACAACCGAAGAGGTACATCCGTAGGTCTGAAGTGGACCCTATATCTGGCAAGCCAAAAGTAGTGCTAAAGTGGATTCCCCCACGTATAATGTCAAAGATTTCCTTACGGGAAATACTTCAGGACTTAACTCCACACTTCAAATGGTGGTATTATGATTGGAGGGCAGGAGAAGCGGTCATAGTTCTAAACAGAGATGGAAAGATAGAGACTATCAGGGTATTTGACCCAATGTGGCTTACCAACTTGTCGGCTGAAGATGTCTATACTTTATACAAGTGGCCATTATTCAATAACACGTAGGACATTGTACAAGCACTCTAGTTTCAACATGTGATAAGACTCTTCTTTGCATTTAAATTACATGCAGGAGTTACAAAAGAGGAGAAGTACAAGAAGTTCCAAGAACATGTGAAGAGTGTTAGACAATAGAGGAAACTAGGTCCAAGGGGGAGTTTGTAGATACATGTGTACCAAGTGTATGAGCTTAATATAAATGTCTTTCATGTCTCACATATATGTAATGAATGGGTTCAATGAAATATAATATGTGGTTGATGTTTATAATGCTTAATATTTCATATTATTATTATTGTGTTAAACTATAATGAACTTACTATATAGGTTTCAGGTTCTTACACATAATTCTAAGTCAATAATGATTAAGTACTGTTTTCAACATAGACGAATGAGTAATAATGCTAACAGCCCATACTTATGGACCATGCGCATCAATACATCATGTTTATAGACCAGTCGCACGACTGGACCAGGAGACTGGATCAATCGCACGGTTGAAACAAAAGATTGATTGAGTCGCACAACTGAACCTTCAGTCGTGCGTATGACTCGGTCGCATGATTCAGTCGCACGATTGAACCATGCTAATGGTTCATTTGTACGAATGAAATCCCCTAACCTATAAATACCACTTAATTCATTGAAATACTTAACAATTCGAAACACTTGATACTCTTACGAACCCTTAGCCATCTAGAACGTCCAAGGAAGTCTGCCCAAGTTTATAGATCATTACTAATCGGTCTTTATTCGTTCATAACGTTTAGTTTCAATCTTATATCGATCGGGTAATTCTTCTCACTGATTGGATCGCCAATCAAATAGGATTCCACATTATATGATTTGGTATAATCCTAGAATTTGTTAGTATTCCATATGTACATAGTCCTGACAAGGGCCTTCATGTGCAATGTCAGGAAATGCTTCATTGATAAGACATTGTAGGAACCTTGGATACAACAGGAACTTGTATCTTCTTCCTTGCTAAATGTTTGAGACTAGACCATTGAACACATAGGAAAACATGTTAAATGGCCTATTGGTGCATAAAGCACATATAGCTGAGGATGTGATTAGGGGAATATCATTCCATCCTATCTTCCTCTTTTACAGAAAATGTTGGTAGATATGAATCAAGAACCTCCATTGAAAGTCAACTAGTCCTTTCACTATCTGTTTGCCTTCATATTCTCCTTCATAATCAATGTTCGCAAAGAAAGTAGTGATTTCATCATCTTCAAGTTCTAGAGGGGTGTTTGCATCATCACCAAACTATAGACACTGTCTTACAGTTTTTTTAGTGATGGTTAGAGAATGGTCATCATTGATTCTTCCAGACAGAGTTCTCTCACCATCTACCTCTATCAATAAAGTAGTACTCCAGAAAGACCTTATGAATCTATCATAAACGACAGGTCTAACTGTGATTACATGAGCCACTCTTGTAGTAGAAATTAATCAGATCATATCTATAAGACCTTCAGCCTCGGGTACATCAGGGTCTAGATAACCACTAACATTGTGGAGCTTGCTCCAGGTGAGATTAGCCATATACCCTACATTAGAGGCATATGAGTTAGATTGATGAAAATATTTACTTGAATGTGACTCATGCATCAAGCAAGTTTCATCAGTTTGACTTTTAATGGTCAAAGATAATTGTTTGAAGGTACTGTTCTATAGGAATCACTTCAAAACTTTATGTTATCATAATTAATCACCATTATTTTGTTTTTCATGTTTGAAGAGATAATATTTGATGTTGTTAACCTCTTATCAACTTTCAGTTCAAGATTTCGTTTCAACATTTTCAACTTTTGTTATGCTCTGTTTATACGATGAACATGATTATGAAGTTTTCTTGTCGATTGTTATTCTTCTTAGTTAGCATGTCATTGAAGTAAAAAATGTTCATCTTCTCTTAAATCAAAGCTGATTTTGAGTTTCCTTTATTGACCTAGGGTTCTATGTTCATTATCAGTTGAAAAGTCCAACATTTTAGGTTACAAAAGTTAATGACTTTCACCTTTTGTTTGATACTAATGTTGTAAAGAATAAAAAATGATGACTGATAAGATGAGATGAATCTAAGAACACAGATTGTTAATGGTGATGATGATTGATGAAGATGAATAATGTGTTTCGCTCATCGCACTTTAAAGTCTCTCAAAATTAAAAAGTATTAAATGACCTTTTGAGATTGCTTTAAATAGTCAAATAATGGCTTTTACAAAAAAAATTACAAGTTTCAGAACAAATGTGGTCAAATTTTTAATTACACTGTAGTAAATGCAGAAAGGTTTTGGTAATCCGCATTTGTGTTGTGTTACAAATGCAGAAGTAGATAACTTAAGAGCATCTGTTCACTGTAGCA
Organism: Flaveria trinervia; assembly: GCA_025506515.1. NCBI lineage: Eukaryota > Viridiplantae > Streptophyta > Magnoliopsida > Asterales > Asteraceae > Flaveria > Flaveria trinervia. Next base: position 85,318,984 of record CM046450.1, read on the forward strand.
AATGCGGTTGAACAAAAGTTGATCAACATGTTGTTCATTGTAGTAAATGTGATTGAACAAAGTTAACTAGCATTTGTTCACGGTATCAAATGCGGTTGAAAAAAGTTAATAAGCATTTTGTTCACTGTAGCAAATGCGGTTGAACAAAGTTAATTAGCATTTGTTCACTATAGCAAATGCGGTTGAACAAAATTCCTTTATCCACGTTTACTTCAACAAATACGATTGAATAGTTAATTCATCCATTTTTCTTGATCATCATCCATGGTGATAGAAGAGATTAAGCACATGTTTATTCATTTTGGAAACTATATGTAAATTATTGATGTCACACACACCCACAAGTGCGGATGAGTAAAAACAAATACGGAAATGAAAATATCCTACGCATTAGTCAAATGCGTTAGAACACTTTTGTCTGCTTATGATTTAACACCGAACTTTTCATGTATACTTGTTTGACACAAATGCGGTAGAGTAAACTCCTTGTCCGCATTAGTTTCACTTTGATATAAACAATTACCCATATTGGTTATATGAATGGGTTACCTTCACCCGCATTAACCAATGCACTTACCCGTATTAAATTTTGAACTTAATCAAAACTTAATGTTTCTGTTTTGGTTTTTCTTGTTACAAAAAACTATCTTTGATTGAATTGTCTTATGAAGTTGTTAACTGTTGTTGGGGTTATCAATTCTTGCTTGGATTGACTTGTATGTCAGAAGTGATATAACATTCCTATTGTTTGACTGATCTTGTACTTCTCATGGTTCCAAGAATGTGCTTAAGCTGAGATACTATGGTATAAACTTGTCAATCTTACATCACACATGTGCATCATTTTATGATAAAATGGACATGTTTATGAACTTGTTTATTGAAGGTATGTTTGTCCTCTTAAACTCATACCTGGTTAATATTTTAATGCATGCGATATTTATCGTGTTTTGGTTGATTTGATTATTCAACATGTACCACACACACAAAAGCATGGAATGATCAACCATCCTTATGTAATGGATGGTAGAACTTTTTCACAACTTTCTTGACGAGGTTACTTAGGTTATGAGATATAATTTTCACTTATACTAATTGGGATTCGTTTACTTTGATCCTTTTCATGATGATCCATATTGGGATTCTTTTCACTTCACTTTGGAAGGTGATCCATGATTGGATCCATATCATCCACGTGTATCTGGACTAGCAACATGTCTCTTTCTTTTCTTTTTCTAAAAAGAGTCTGATCAATCTTTCCTCTTTCATATCCATGTTCAATAAGGAAAGATGATAGAGTCTCATACCACTTTCTTTGAGCTTGATAAAGACCATACAGGGCTTTGTCAAGCTTGTACGCCCTATGAGGGAAGTCAGGATCTTCCAAGCTAGGTGGTAGACTCACATAGATTTCTTCAGCAATCTTTCCATACAGGAAAGCACACTTCACATCTATTTGATAAATAGTAAACTTCATGGATGCAGAATATGCAAGAAAGATTCTTATTGCTTATAATCTGGCAACAGGTGCAAACAATTCATCATAATCAATTCCTTCTTCTTGTGTGTAACCCTATGCCACTAGTCTTGCTTTATTTCTGATGACAATCCCGTTATCATTAGTTTGGTTTCTATACAGCCATGTGGTACCAACAGGGTATTGTCCTTCTGGAAGATCTACTAGTTGCCATACTTCTTGCTTCTTCTTGAGTTGCAGCAATTCTTCCCGCATTGCTTCAATCCAGCTATTTTCTTGAAGAACCTCTTTGATGTTTTTGGGTACTGTTTGACAAAGAAAGCATGAGAACAAACATATGTTTGTAATAATTGACTTGCTTCTTGTCACCCTTTCATTAAGTTCACCAATAATGCTTTCTACTAGATGATTCATGTGTAATCTGCTAGTTGGAATTGAGTCACTAGCAATGGTTACATCAAGACTGGAGACATTCAGATCATTATGGTGAGAGGAACCTTCATCTTGTACTATTGGGGAGTTATGAAGATAATCAGACCCTGTTTTAGTGACTACTTCAGCATTAGCAGCACTTTGATTGCTTTCATCATTTGATGTTCTTCCTGTTTCAACTGGAGGAGTTGTTTGCTTTTGATTTCTGATCTTAGTTGATAGATCTTCTGAATATGATGGTGACAAGCTAGGACCAAATTCAGTTGAAACACTTTGATTTTAAGATGGTTGTTTGACAGGATCAGCTTGGAGTGGAGCATCTTCATTCATTTGCTCAGTAAAGGTAGGAGGAATCAATAGAAAGTCATCTATTCTTTCTACAACTGAAGAAGGTTCAACTGAATGTAGGTTTCCTGCATCAGACAAGTGAAATCGGTCAATCGATTTTGTAAATGAGTCAATATCAAACAACCAGACGGGACCATTTGTAGATTTGGGAAAAGAGTGTTCATTGAATTGTACATTTGTTGATTCATCAATAATGATTAATCTAGGGTTAAACACTCTGTAAGCCTTTAAAATAGAAGAATAACCTACAAAGAATCCTTCATCAGACTTGGATGAATTTTTCCCAAATAGTCTCGGGTGTTTAATATTGAGACGAGACTACCAAATGACTTAAAAATTCAATAAATGGTTTTTTGTGAAACAATAGTTCATATGGAGTCACATTACTATCTTTTATAAGCAGAGTTTGATTTTTCACAAAGCATGATATGTTAATTGCCTCTGCCTAGAAGGTAATAGGCAGTTTAACATCGGCTAGCATTGTTCTTGCTTCTTCAATCATTGTTCTATTTCTTCTTTTAGCTACCCCATTTTGTTGAGGAGTTCTAGCTGCACTGAATTGAAGAGCAATGCCTTTGTTTGCACAAAATGAACTCATGTCTTCATTTTTAAACTCAGTTCCATTATCACTTCTTATTGTTTTGACCTTATGATCAAGTTTGTTTTCAATTTTTGTGATAAAGTCTTTTATTATTTGGGATGCCTCATTTTTATGATGTAAGAAGAAAACCTATGTGAATCTTGAAAAGTCATAAATGATCACCAAACAATACTGTTTCTTTCCAACACTCGTAAGATGAGTTGGTCCAAAAGATCTATATGAAGTAGCTTCAATGCAATATTGTTTTTGTTCACCAGCTTTGGTTTGTGAGAAGATTTATCTTGTTTTCCTTTGAGGTGCACTGAACAGTGATTAACAAAGTTAAATTCTTTTTGGGGAAGACCAATGACATGGTTTCCTTTGACCAATTTGTTCATGTTTTTAAAGTTTGTGTGCCCCACATGTTTGTGCCAAAGCTGAGACTAATCAGATGATGCTTTAGACATAAGACATGTATTTTCTATTGGTGTTGTAGAATTCAGGTTTAAGACATAGGTGTTATTCTTCCTTGGAGTCTTTAGGACAAACCATTCTTCAAAAATCTGAAATCCTGGTTTCAGAATGTAGCAATGAGTGTCGGTAAAGTGAGTTGAATATTTCTTGTCACAGATCTGAGACACGCTTCGAAGATTGAAGTTTAGTTGTTCACAGTAGTTCACTCTATCAAAGCTTAGCATCCTATTTGTCATAGATCCTTCACTAATAATTCTTCCACCTTATGAATATCCTCCGAATGCCAAAGTAGTTCCTTGTATATGCTTGAAGTCGTGAAGGAGGGAACGATCTCCAGTCATTTGTCGGGAACATCCACTTTCAACGTACCATAAGCTATTAAACCTGTATGGATGACCCTGCAAGCATAAAAGAACTAATTAGAATATGGAACCGAAGCCAGAATTGTCTTGGGTTTCCCGTTCCTATCTATGATGGTGACCTCTTGATACTTTCCTCTAAATTGTGATTTAGAGAGTGGTGTCGTGGGAGATTGTTGATGATGATTTGATTGTGTCGTCTCATCAACATCAACTGAAGAGTCAGAGGAGTAATGAAACCTTTGGTCTGTATTTCTTTGAAGAAATTTAACTTGTTTTTGATTATCAAACATCACTTTTGGTTTGGGAAGATCAAACTTTTGCTTAATGTTGTGATGTTTGTTTCTTTGAATCTTCCATAATTCTTTGATGTTACTCTTGTCATTATTTGATCTAGATATCCTTGATTGATTGTTATGAAAATGACTTTTGATAGTGGGTTTCACAAATGAGGTTATGGAGATGGGTTTCTTTTGAAAAATTCTCAATCCCTTCTGATTGAAGTAACAATCATATGTATTATGGTTATTCATATCACAGACTGAACAATATTTATTGAAATAGCAGTTTTTAGTGGAATGCTTGTTCATATCACAAATAGAGTAGTATTGATTGAAACAACACTCTTCTGTTTTATGATAAACATGTCACATATGTCATAATACATAAGTTTGTTTCTTGAATTTGATTTTTCTTTAGCAGGCTTAGTTGATTTACCCATTCTTATTTGAGTCAAAATCTTTTGCCTGAGGGAGGAATCAAAATCAGCCTTTTTAGTAGTTTGCTTCATAGCACTACTTTTATTAACTGTTCTAGCTATTTTTGTTTCTTCAATCCTTTCTTTACTTTTTGCTCAAACTGATCAACATAATCCTTGTTACATATGTCAAAACCTACTCCTTGTCTTAATTTTGAAGATTGGGGGTCTGACCAAATTGTAGTAGTTGAAATTAGTGAGCTCTTGTGTTTCTTTTGTAGTGAAAGCTTCTCTGATTTGCTTGAGTTTTTTTGGAGATTTAATCACATTATCAGAACTGCTTTCAGTAAAAGATTTTAGTGACTTCACAAATTTCTTCTTTCCTTTTGAAATAGCAAGTATAAATTTCACAAAGGAACAATGGCCTTGATTGGGCTTGTTGGTTGGTGACATTCACTGTCTTGTCTGAACACTCCTTGATTTTAAATGGGTGACCTAATTTTATTTTCTCCTTATTTGTTTCAATGTAAACATTTGGTTTCTTTTGAGGATTTGTGACTTGGTTTACTATTGTTTTTGGTTCAATAGTGTTTAGTTCAATTTGCTCTTGGAGTGTAACAGATTTAGGCATGACAGTGTAGTTGTCATTATAGGGTGAAGGACAACACTTATACCCAATCCCAGACATATCCTTGGGATCCTTTTGTGAATCAAGCATCTCTTGCAGCTTGACTAAAGACAATTGAAACTTTTTGAGTTTCACTTGAGTAAGTGTTTGTTCAGCTTTTGATTTAGCTAACTTTTAAGTCAGTTGTTGATTCTCAACTGCAGGAGTGTACTTTTCACCATGCAGTTTTTCAAGGTCAGAGATGAGAGATTTAATTTTGATTTCAAAGCCTTTTATTTCTCTCTTAAGCATGTTTGACTTGACCTTTTCTTCTTTTATTTTGTCAGCCAGCTTATGATTGTGCGCTCGATAACCTTGCAGCTTAGTAATGCATTTATCACTACAAAGGTTAGATTTTACCTTAAATGACATGAGAGATGGACCATCATTGATGTGAGCCATGAGTGCATGATTCTGGAAATAGGGCTTTACTTCCTCTGCATACAAGCTCCAATCACATACTCTATCTTGCTTAATAACAAGAGCATTTCAAGATGACTAACTGCTTCCATGAGCTTGATTAGTTAGTTAAGGCTGATTCTGATATGTTTGTTGGTGTTGTTGATGATGATATGGCTGTTGGTAATTGTTGTAGTGAAAACTTGAGCTTGGTTGTGAAGACGACTGGCTCTGAGAATTCCTTCGAAAATTGTTGTTTCTTCATGGAGCATCACATTCTCTAGAGAAGTGACCAGTCATGCCACAGTTGAAACACTTCACCTTGATTTGTCATATCCAAGTTTGATGTTTTCATTAAGACTAAGTTTTCTTCCTTTTCTAAAAACTTCTTGGCTCTCATTGCAATCATAGCCATTTGCCACTACAAATTCATTTCTTTCACATCATCTGGATCCATTTCTTCCAAGTCTTCCTAGATCAGATGTCCAGAAGTGAGTCTACCTCCTAGATAAGCTTCAAAGCTAGCAACAAAGGCATTGTAAGTTGCCTTTTGCTATTCTGATCTTGTATCATCAACTGTAGTTGAGGGAGTTGCAGAAAATCCTCATGGTTGTGATGATGTTGATGGCTTGTTGGTTGGTGGAGCTGTAATGAATCCTGTTGTCTTCACTTGATCTCTTGAGGAAAGAAAATCATCCTCCTCGATAATGAATGCATTTTCCACAGAGTGAGTGTCTGATGGAAATTTATAAGCTTTAATAACTATCGGTCCACCAAGGTTTCTGCTTCTCTCAGCAAGTTCTAGTGCTTCTATCTTGGCAATCATTATATCGAAGGTGGTACTCTCAAGATCAAGAGTGTTTTTAAGTATTGTCATATTTTGTTTCTATCTTTCTGGAACACTATGAAGCGTCTTCTTGTTTAACTCTTTGACTTTATAAGTTACCCCCATGATCTCTAAGTCATTTACCAGCTGTACAAATCTATGCAACTGTTTAGAGATGGACTCCCCTTGGAGTGATGAAAGGTTTCATACTGATTAACAAGTTTATCATTGTTAATTTCACCAACTTCACTACTGCCTTGACACATTATCAGTAGTGCATCCCATACGACTTTAGTAGTTACATACTTTTTAAGTCTTTTCAGCACATCCATTTTTAGTGCTTGAGTAAGTATGGAGTAAGCTTTGAGATCAACCTTTATCTTCTTGTAGTCATCATCATCAAGAGTTAGATCCTTAATGGGTATTCTTGAGGTTTTGTACAGGGCAACTTGATCAGCAGACAATGTCACAGGAATGTGAGGCCCTTTACATATTGAGATCCAATAGTCCGGATCTACACCTATGATGTAATTCATCAATCTGATTTTCCATTGCTTAAACTCAAATTTGTGTTTAAGTATGAGAGGTTTTGGAGTATGACCAAGTTTTGAAAAATTATGTGAATCCATTTTAACAAGTAGTTTTTAACTTGTTTGAATGATGATTAAATTGATTTTGAGCTCAATTAGTCCAACTAGTCCAAATGGTCAAAAACAGGCTCAAAAAATCTGATCTAGAGCACCAAGCAATTCATCTAGGGTTAAGCGACAAGGACCCCATATCGCATGTATGGAGTAGTCTCTAGGACAGACTCCCCCTGTGTGTGAACTCTTATGAGTTAGCCAAGATCGCACGCTGTATAACACATAGTAAATAAAAAATAGCACGTATTGGAGTAGTCACCAAGACTGAACTCTTACTGTGTGTATGAACCCTTATGAGTTAGCCAAAATCACATGCTGTAGACACCCACAGTCGAGCTAATAACTCACAATGAGTTGTGAACATCCTTTCATTTGCTTGCAAGGCTTTTCATTCATTCCTTTATTATGTTCCACTTTCATTATCTTAAATCTTTCATTTCGTTAAGATAATACTTTACATTCATTAACAATATCACACCATGTAAAGTCACGTCATCATACGTAATAAAGAACATAAGAACACATATAATACATAACATATGTATCATACATCAGCATCAATCATACGTCATCTTAAACATCATGAATCGCTCATTCGCATACATAAATATAAGAATATCAAGCATAAATCATCATAATACATAACTGACCCACCGCGGGACAATGGGGGTTCGGGGGCGGCAGCCCCTGACAGCGGGGTCCTAGGGGCAGCAGCCCCTAGTGGGGTCCAAGGGGCAATGCCCTGGCTGGTCATTTAAAATCGAAAAATCAAAAAATAACTCGATTTTTATTTGAACACTTTTATATAGCACATTTCCTTATCGAAAAATCGTTCTTCTTGTTAAAACCTCTTAAAATCTTGGTCATTTAAATCCTATATTTAGTATGCATTTCCAGCCCCAAACTATTTCAAAACCTTTAAAATAGGAGATCTAGAGCTCACCTAGACTCAATGAGTAGCTTCTCAATCAAGCTTACAAGGCAAAGGTTGCACTGCATTTCCTGTAGATAAGTTAACACTCAAAGGAGTTAATTTCTGCCTAATTTCGCTGCTAATTTCGCTGCCAGACCAGTAGTTTTGCTGCTAGTTTCGCTAGCAGTTTCGCTGCTAGTTTCGTTGGCATCTTCGCCGGCAGTTTCGTTGGCATCTTCGCCGGCAGTTTCGCTGGCATCTTCGCTGGTAGTTTTGCTGGCATCTTCGCTACCAGTTTCGCCCAACTTTCGTTGGAAAACCATGTCTCCGGAAGATCCGCAGTTTCGCTGGACGGACAACTAATTTCGCCGGATGAACACCCAGTTTTGCAGAACGGGCTGAAAAATACGAACCAACCCATTTTTTACCCAAAACTTCAATCTTTTACATCCAAAACCTTGGTTTATCACCCAATAAGCTATATCTAAGCTTCTTACATGTTTTCTTACACAAAAATGTGAGTTTTGGGCGAATCTTTGCCACTTTCAAAAACCCCAAACCTAGAATCCGGGTTTACATCAAAAGGAAGGATTAAATGATGTTTCTTACGTGGATACGTGGTGTTTTCTTTTTGTTTGGATGCCTACGAACACCGATCTTCAATCCCGAGATCAACCGAGCCTTTAATTTTCAATTCTCTCCACTTTCTCTCTCTACTCTCTCTCTAGAACTAGAGTGTTTAGTTGCAAATGAGACCTGCTCAAGTTGATCCGTTTATATATATCGAGCGTTCCCGAGACCTTAAACTCGCCAAACACATATCCCGCGAAGTCTACTCGGTCTAAAACCCATATCCATCTTATTTTCATTAAATGAGCTCGTCTAAGCCCATTATTATTATTATTTTGCTCGCTTAGACATTATTCGGGGCGTTACAAGTCCACCCAACTTATTTGGGTTTCGTCCTTGAAACCTCCTAGTCATTGAATAGTTGAGGGTAATGCTGCCTCATCTCCTCCTCAACTTCCTAAGTGGACTTCGATCCCTTCCTGTGCTTCCACTGTACACGCACCAAGGGAACCACCTTATTCCTAGCCTCTTCTCCTTGCGATTGATAATCGCCACTGGTTGATCCAGATAATTGAGTTGTTCATCCACTTCAATATCCTCCAGTGGCACCACCATATCCTCCTCGGCTAAGCACTTTCTCAAGTGAGATACATAGAATGTAGGATAAATTCCACTTAACTCACTAGGCAATTCCAACCTATAGGCCACCTCTCTTACTTGAGCAATAATTCGGAAAGGCCCTATGTATCTTGGGCTCAACTTGCCCCGCTTCCTAAACCGAATGATGCCCTTCCAAGGTGAGACCTTTAACATAACCCTGTCACCCACCTGGAACTCAATCGGTCTGCGTCTCTTATCGGCATACGACTTCTGTTTATCTTTGGCTGCCTTCATAAAGGCTTTTATCCTTTCCAGCTTCTCAGTAGTAGCCTCAACCACCTCGACGCTCCCTAACTCTTTATGACCAATATCACTCGAACAAGCGGGTGTTCTACATCTCCTACCGTATAGCATCTCATAAGGAGGCATGCCAATGCTAGCATGATAGCTATTGTTATATGAGAACTCAGCTAACGGTAAGTGGTCATCCCAACTTCCTCCAAAATCAATGACGCATGCCCGGAGCATATCTTCCAACATCTGAATCGTCCATTCGGCCTAACCATCTGTTCAAGGATGATAAGCCGTGCTGATATGTAACCTCATCCCCATGGCATCGTGATATCTCTTCCAAAACATGGATGTAAACCGAGTGTCACGATCTAACATGATAAACGCCGGTACACCATGTCCACTTACAATCAACTTGATGAATAGATCCGCTAATCTTTAGAAGAATACGTCTCGCGGATTGGTAGGAAGTGAGCCTCTTCGTCAAACGATCAACTATCACCCATATGGCATCATACCCTTTCAAGGTACGCAGTAGCTTCGTGAAAAATTCCATGGTGATATGCTCCCACTTCCACTCGGGTATGTCCAAAGGTTGGATCTTCCCGTATGGCTTCTGATGCTCCACCTTCACCTGCAAGCAGGTAAGGCACTTACTCACGTACTCCACTACGTCACGCTTCATACCCGACCACCAATAATCTATCTTCATTTCTTGATACATCTTTGTAGCACCGGGATGAATGGAGTATCGAGTCTTATGAGCTTCATCCATAATCTTCCCACGTAGATCCCTAAAACGTGGAATCCACATCCGTCCAAATAGGGTCCTAACACCGAGTGTGTTTTCACCCAACTCCACGAGCCGACCTCTCATTCTTTCAGAGTTAAGATGATCTTTCTTCAGTACCTCATCTTGAAACTCTTTGACCTGCTTCATCGCATCAGAGGTCATGACCAACTGGTATGCCTTCACCCGAATCGGCTGGGGTCTCTCCTTTCGGCTAAGGGCATCCGCCACCACGTTGGCTTTGCCCGGATGGTAGTGGATCTCGCAATCATAATCCTTTATAAGCTCCAAACATCTCCTCTGCCTCATGTTCAAATCTTTATGCACAAAGAAGTACCTCAGGCTCTTGTGGTCAGTGAATATGGTGCACTTCATCCTTTATAAGTAGTGCCTCCAAATCTTTAGTGCAAAAACCACGACCGCTAGCTCCAAGTCATGAGTATGATAATTAACCTCATGAACCTTCAGTTGTCGGGATGCATAGGCTATAACCTGGAGTCATCATAGATCTATGGGCCTAACAAGCCTATTTGGTGTTAAAGCCGAGGTTATTTCCGGCTCCCGATGACATATGCTTTTTAATCATCGGAATCAAGTACACTTAGCTAATCATTATAACTTGTAATTTATATGTTGCTTAAGGTTTGATTGTAGGTATATGTTATTCGTAACCATTGACATGAATGGTTACTTGTAAACTTTTATATATATATATATATATATATATATATATATATATATATATATATATGTATGTATGTATGTTTAACCTATGGAAACTCACCAACTTTCAAAGTTGACCTTTTATTTTTAACATGTTTCAGGGTTGCTACTTGAGGAATTCTTCTTGCACATATAGAACTTGGACCTAGTTAAACAAAAGATTTTTTTTATTTGTTTGAATCTTGATTGTATTGTAATGATTTACTTGATTATTATTGTTCAATGAAAAATGGTATTTAATATTATTCCAACTTATTTAGTTCCATGTGTTATGAACAATCATTTCACATTCGTCCGCGTCGATGATTCCGCTATCAGTCGAGGTGTGACAAGGTTTGCCTCTTTTTTCGTTTCAGCTCCTGCCCCAGCCTTGATATGGTTCTCACATAAAACCACTAAGTCCTCATCACATAAAGAAAATACTTCCATCGGATCAAAAAGTCTAAGTTCAGTTCCATCCATTATCCTAATCACCGCCTCCCATGTGTTGTTGTCATAGAACCACTTTTCAAACCTTTGAAGCCTTTGGGGGAGGGGATCAGGTAAGCTCACCCTACTGTCCATCTTTGGGGACTTAACTCTTAGCAAAATCCGGACATTTCTTGTCTCCCAGTATTTGTCATATATGGATCTCCTTCTTTCAGCTTTCATCTACCCAAAAGACTTAAAATTATCATTTCCTCCCTGCTTTATCTCTTCTTCTAACATTTTGGCTCGCTCACTCAGATGAAAATCTATTAAGGGAATCTCCGCCAACCTCCTGAGATCCCATTTATGTAAATCTATTAAAGGCAAGGTCTTAAACGCCTTCCTTTTATGTAGATACGCGATCCTTCCTCCTTTCATCTTGATCATAAACATTTTCAGGCCTGAGTTAAATTTCCAGCTTATTATTTTCGTCTTAGCCTCTTTTCTTTTAGACCCTTGTATATTCTGGAATAGAGGGGTCAACTCTTCTGGTTGTTTCTCCTTTACAAACCAATCCACCTTCTCTAGCTCAAAGACATCTCCATCATCAGAGCTCATCCTCCTCCTCTATATCAATCAGTTCATCTTAACTGTCTTTTGTACACCCTCTATAGTTTTTTTCTCACTATCTCCTCACCAACCAAATCTGTATCAATGTTAACCCCAAGTTGATAAACCCTGCTTCAATCACCTCCTCCACATTCTCCTCAGAATTTTTTCTTATATTCTTCGTTTCTTTCTCACCAGCATCAATCACACGAGAACCTCCTATAGTTTCCTCTACTGCACCACTAGTTCCCTCTCCTGCCTTGGATGAGGTACCCATATTTAGAAATGAGTATCTTGAAGTATTAGTAAGATCATCTAACTCGGATTGAGTTAGCTAATTTGGTAGGCTGGCGGTAGCTTTCAGCTCATTCACCTCAGTCAATAGCCTCTTATCAAATTCTACTGATCAACCAGTATCTTTGACATGCCTTCCAACATCTCAGCATTCCTCTTTTCTCTCAACTCTTGATTTATCAACTTTGTTTTTATCATACTTAACTCATTAGAAAGAGATGAGTTAAGGTTCTGATCACATCCACATCTAGATTTCCCCTCTCATCCATCCTCTGTGGCTCAATAAATGTTTGGTGTTTGTGCTTGGAACTCCTTTCACCCATCCTCTCAACATCACCTTGATTAGCCTTCTTCTTGGAACTTTTCTCCCTTTTAGCTCTCAAGGCCACCTCTACCTCATTTGTCTCATCCTCCACATCATAGTCTTTCTCCTTTGTATACCTCTCCTTTTCTTCACTAACTCAGCCTGCTTTTCCCTTGATTCCTCGGCATGCTTATTCTCAACTTCTATCACCCTTCTGATGTAGTTTATTGTACCCTGAAAGGATCATAAATGCCAATTCAATTGGTGAGTTGATGGTTGTTTTGCTGAGGTTCCTATAAGTCCAAGATTGATGCGGATGAAGATCCTGCTCATAGAACCAAGTATGGCTAATCACATTTGTTAATGCGGAAGTCATAAAACAAATGCTGACAAGTGTTTGTTCTTCCGCATTAACAAAGAGCTTAGAAGAATATGCAGACAAGTGTTTATTATTCCGCATTTGCAAATGCGGATGACCAGACAAATGCGCAGAACTATTTGTTCATCCGCATTAACCAATGCGGATGACCAACATATTAATGCAGAAGATCACATAAAGAAACACTGATCAAGTCAACTCATCCGCATTTGCCAATGCGGATGAACAACAAGAAATGCAAATTAAGACTTAGACTAGTTCTAATGTATAAGTCAGGGATAGTTTAGTCCTTTTGTAAAAGGCAACTTGTCTACCTATAAATAGAATAGACAACCTCGTACATGAGGTGATAGAACATAGACAATCAAAATATTATGTATTCCCTAGGTGCATTATTAGTGTTCTTGCTAAACCCTAGCATTATTGTATCAATCATGTTTATTAATATATTCAAAGCATTTATGAGTATCTCTCTGTATTAAATGTTTCTTGATTGTATGATTCCGCCATTCAATCACTAACTCAATCATTATATTCAATTCTAAGTGAGAATCTCAATCTCACTACCCAGTCAATTGGTATTAGAGCTTTGGCTCTTGGTTTTTCAGATCTACCCAAGACCTGAATAGAACTTGATTGATCTAGTGATTGAGTTGCTAATAGAGTATTCCATCATCCCTACTTAGTAAATAGAAGAAAATACTCTTAAAACGACCTCTGTCAACGCATTCTCACCTTCAAGAACTATACACAATACCCACAGATTCATACAAAGAACAGGAATATAACAAAAGCTGTAACAGAAACCAAGAAACAAATCTGATTTACTAAGCATTTGTTGAATGATTTGGACTATTCAGACTAATTACTCTTAAAACTTACCTAATCTATATTTATACAAGCTAAAACACCTTGTTAAAATGGATTCACATAGTTTTTTAGAACTTGGTCATACTTCAAAACCAATGCTTAAACATAAATCTGAATTTAAACAATGAAAAATCAGATTCATGAACAATATTACAGGTGTAGATCCAGATTATTGGATTTCAATCTGCAAGGGACCACACATTCCGGTTACTCTGTCTGCAGATCAAGCTGCCATCTACAAAACATCAAGAATCCCAATTGAAGACTTGACTCTTGATGATGATGACTATAAGAATATCAAGATTGATCTCAAGGCTTACTCCATTCTTACTCAAGAACTCAAGACGGGTGTGCTGAAAGACTAGAAAAGTATGGAACTGCCAAAGCAGTATGGGATGCCCTGTTGATCATGTGTAAGGGAAGCAGTGAAGTTACTGAAATTAACAAGGATAAACTTGTTAATCAATATGAAACATTCATCACTCTAAAAGGGAGTCCATCTCTAAACAGCTCCATAGATTTGTGTAACTAGTGAACGACTTAGAGATAATGGGAGTCACCTACAAAGTGATGGAGTTAAACAAGAAATTCTGCACAGTCTTCCTGAAAGCTGGAAACAAATGTGACCATGCTGAAAAATACTCTTGCTCTTTAGAGTACTACTTTGGAAATCATGATAGCGAAGATAGAAGCATTGGAGCTTGATGAAAGAAGTAGAATCTAGGAGGACCAATAGTGATTGAAGCATACAAATTTCCATCTGATTCTCATACTATGGAAAATGCCTTTATTACTGAAGAAGATGATTTTCTGTCCTCAAGGGATCAAGTCAATACCACTGGATTCATTGCAGCTCCATCTACCAACAGGCCATCAACATCATCCCAATCAGCAGGATTCTCAGCAACTCTTCCAAACACCCATGATGATACAAGATCAGAAGAAGAAAAGGCTACTTACAATGCCTTTGTTGCAAGATTTAAAGCTTATTTGGGAGGAAGACTCACATCTGCACATATGATCTAGGAAGACTTCGAGGAAATGGATCCAGATGATGTAGAAGAAATGGATTTACAATGGCAAATGGCAATGATTGCTATGAGAGCAAAGAAGTTTTTCAGAAAAGGTAGAAAGCTAAGACTTAATGAAAACACAAAGCTTGGATATGACAAATCCAAAGTGAAGTGCTTCAACTATGGGATGACTGGCCACTTCTCTAGAGAATGCAATGCTCCCAAAAGAAACGACAACTTACAAAGGAACTCACAGAGCCAGTCATCTCACAACCAAATTCAAGCTATCATTTCAACAATCATCAAGAGTAGTATCATCATCAACAACAACAGTCATACCAGGCTCAACCTTAACTGACTAATCAAGCTCATGGAAGCAGTCAGTCATCTGCAAATGCTCTTGTGATCAAACAAGAGGGAGTATGTGAATAGAGCTTGTATGCTGAGGAAGTAAAGCCTCAATTTCAAAATCATGCACTCATGGCTCACATCAATGATGGTCCATCTCCCATGCCATCTAAGGAAAAATCTAACATATGTAGTGATAAATGCATTGCTGAACTACAAGGTTAAAGAGAACACAATCAACTAAAATGGTAGATAAAATAAAAAAGGAAAAGGTGAAGTCAAAGATGCTGAAAAGAGAGTTAAAAGGCTTTGAAATCAAAATAAAAGCTCTCATCTCTGACATTGAAAAACTACATGGTGAAAAGTACACTCTTGCAGCTGAGAATGAGCTAGTGACTAAAAATTTAGCTCAATCTAAAGCTGAACATACACTTACTCAAGTGAAACTTGAAAAGTTACAAATGTCTTCAGTCAAGCTGCAAGATATGCTTGATTCTTAAAAGGATCCTAAGGACATGTCTAGGATTGGGTATAACTCATGTCCTCCACCATATAATGACAACTACACTGTCATGCCTGAATTTGTCACACTCAATGAGACAATTGAAACTAAAACTATGGAACCAAAATCTATAGTAAAACAAGTAACCAATATTCAAAACAAACCTGATGTTTATATTGAAACAAATGAGGAGAAAATCAGATTAGGTCATCCAATCAAGATTAAAGAGTGTTCAGACAAGATAGTGAGTGTCATTAAACCTATCAGCCCAATCAAGGCTATTGTTCCTTTTGTGAAGTTCATACCAGCCATTTCACAATGAAAGAAAATGTTTGTGAAGATAGTGAAACTTTCTGCTGAAAGCAATTCTCATAATGAGAGAAAATCTCAAAATAATCAAGCAAATCAAACAAGGTTTCACTGCAAAAAAAACATAAGAGCCCACTATTTAAGAAGTTAAAATTTAGTTTGATCCACAATCTTCAAAATCAAGACAAGGAGTAGGTTTTGATATATGTAACAAAGAACATGTTGATCAGTTTAGGAAAGAAATAAAGAAAGGGTCGAGGAAACAAAAACAGCCTAAAACAGTTAATGCCAGTATGGTTGTGAAGCAAAACTACAATTAAGGCTGATCTTGATTCCCTCCCTCAGCAAAAGACTACAACTCCATTGAGAGTGGGTAAATCACCTAAACCAACCAAACCAAAATCTGATTCAAGAAACAAACAAATGTAGTGTGACATATGCAACATGTTTAATCACAAAACAGAAGAGTGTTATTTCAACCAGTACTGCTCTATCTGCGACATGAATAATCATTCCACCAAACACTGCTACTTTAACAAATATTGTATAGTCTGTGATGCAAACAATCACAATACATCTTATTGTCACTTCAATCAGAAGGGATTGAGAATCCCCCAAAATAAACCCATCTCAAAAATATCAGCTGTGAAACACACTGTCAGACCTCATTTTCACAACAATCAATCTAGGATATCTAGATCAACAAATGACAGGAGCAATTTGAAGGAATTATGGAAGGGTCAATGAAAACATCACTCAATGAAACCCAAAATTGACCTTCCCAAACCAAAAGTAATTTTTGATAAAGAAAAAGGTTAAATTTCTACAAAGAAACAGAGACCACAGGTTTCATTACTCCTCCGACTCCTCAGTAGATGTTGATGAGACGACTCAATTCAGTCATTACCAAAATCTCCAAGGACACCTCCATCCAAATCACAATTTAGAGGGAAATACCAAGAGGTCACCATCATTAAAAGAAACGGGAAACCCAAGACCATTATGGCTTAGGTTCCTTATTCTAATTAGTTCTTTTTGTTTGCAGGTTCATCCACATAGGTCCAATAGCTTATGGTACATGGACAGTGGATGTTCTCGACACATGACTAGAGACCGTTCCTCCTTCATGACTTCAAGCATATACAAGGAACTACGGCGGTATTTGGAGGAGATTCACAGGGTGGAAGAATTACAGGTGAAGGATCTGTGACAAATGGGATGCTAAGCTTTGACAGAGTGAACAGCTGAACTTCAATCTGCTAAGCGTGTCTCAGATTTGTGACAAGAAATATTCAACTCACTTTACCGACACTCATTGCTACACTTTGAAACCTGGATTTCAGATTTCTGAAGAATGGTTGTTCTAAAGACTCTGAGAAAGAATAATAATTATGTCTTAAATCTGAATTCATCAACACCAGCAGAAGAAACATGCCTAAAATGAAAGCAACATTTGATGAGTCTCAGCTTCGACACAGATGTTTGGGACACACAACGTTAAAAACATGAATAGATTGGTGAAAAGAAACCATGTCATTGGTCTTCCACAAAAAGAAAATCATTTTGTAGACCAATGTTCTATGTGTCTCAATGGAAAACAACATAAATCTTCTCACAAACCAAAGCTTATGAACACCAACAATACTCCATTGAAGCTACTTCATATGGATCTGTTTGGACCAACTCATGTCATGAGTATTGGAAAGAAACAGTATTGTTCGGTGATCATTGATGATTTTTCAAGATTCACATGGGTTTTCTTCTTACTTCATAAAAATGAGGCATCACAAATAATAAAAGACTTTATCACTAAAATAGAAAATGACCTTGATCATAAGGTAAAAACAACAAGAAATGATAATGGCACAGAGTTTAAAAATGAAAATCTAAATTCTTTTTGTGCAAACAAAGGAATTGCTAATCAATTCAGTGCAGCTAGAACTCCTCAAAAAATATGGTAGCTGAAAGAAGAAATAGAACACTGATTGAAGTAGAAAGGACAATGCTAGCCGATGCTAAACTGCCTATTACCTTTTGGGCAGACGTAGTTAACATGTCATGCTTTATGCAAAATCAAACTCTGATTGTAAAACAAAGTAACATGACTCCATATGAACTACTCTTTCACAGAAAACCATTTATTGGATTTTTCAAGTCATTTGGTAGTCCTGTCTCAACATTAAACACCCGAGACTATTTGGGAAAATTTTCATCCAAGTCTGATGAAGGATTCTTTGTAGGTTATTCTTCAGTTTCAAAGGCTTATAGAGTGTTTAATCCTAGATTAAACATTATTAATGAATCAACTAATGTTCAATTCAAGGAACATTCATTTACCAAATCTAAAAATGGTCCCAACTGGTTGTTTGATATTGACTCTTTTACAAAATCATTTGATCAAATTCATTTGTCTCATGCAGGAAACAAACATTTAGCAGAACCTTATTCAATAGTAGAACAAAATGATGACCTTCCAATGATACCTCCATCATCCACTCCACATCTGAATGAAGATGTTCCACTACAAGCTGATCCCATCAGACAATCATCACAAAATCAAAGTTTATCAACTAAAACTGGTCCATGGCTGATACCTTCAACATTTGAAGATCCATCAACTGAAGGAAGAACTCACGATCAAGCTACACCTCCAGTTGAAACAGAAAGAACGTCGAATGATGGAAGCAATCAATGTACTGCGAATGTTGAAGTAGTCATAGAAACTCAATCAGATTATTTTCATAGCTCCCCAACAGTACAAGATGAAGTTTCCTCTGACTGTAATGAACTAAATGTCTTCAATCTTGAGGTAAACATTGCTCGTGACTCCATTCCAACTACCAGAATACATAAGAATCATCTACTTGAAATCATTATCAGTGAACTTAATGAAGGGTGACAAGAAGCAAGTCTAGTATTGCAAACATCTGTTTGTTCTCATGTTTCTTGTATCAAACAGTACCCAAGAACATCAAAGAGGCTCTTCAAGACAATAGTTGGATTGAAGCAATGCAGGAAGAATTGCTGCAATTCAAGAGGCAAGAAGTATGTTAACCGGTAGATCTTCCCGAAGGACAATACCCTATCGATACTAGATGGTTGTACAGGAACAAGACTGACGATAGAGGGATTGTCATTAGAAATAAAGCAAGATTAGTGGCACATGGATACACTCAAGAATAAGGAATTGATTATGACAAAGTGTTTGCACCTGTTGCCAGATTAGAAGCAATCAGAATCTTTCTAGCATATTTTGTGTCCATGAAATTTACTCTTTATCAAATGGATGTGTAGTGTGCCTTCTTGTATGGAAAGATTGCTAAGGAGGTCTATGGAGTCAACCACCTGGCTTTGAAGATCCAAATTTCTCTCATAGGGTGTACAAGCTTGACAAATCCCTGTATGCCCTTCATCAAGCCCCAAGAAAGTGGTATGAGACTCTATCATCCTTTCTTCTTAAACATGGATACGAAAGAGGAAAGATTGATTAGACTCTCTTCAGGAGAAGAAGAGGAAGAGACATGCTACTAGTCCATATTTATGTGGATGCCATTATAATTGGCTCAACTAACAAGCAACTCTGCAAAGATTTTGAAGACCTAATGCATTCAAAATTCCAAATAAGTGCAATGGGAGAACTCACTTTCTTCTTAGGAGTGCAAGTCCAATAGACAGCAGATGGAATCTTCATCAACCAATCTCAATATGTGGATACGATGCTGAACAAGTTTCATTTTGCTAATTGTCAATCTATTAGAACACCAGTTGATACCAAAGTGAAGATTGGTCTTGATCCAGAAGGCAAATGTGTGATTAGACTCACTATCAATCAATAATAGGCTCACTTATGTATCTAACTGCTAGCAGGCTTCATATTATGTTTGGTGTTTATGTGTGTGGTAGGTATCAAGCTGATCCAAAGAATCTGCAGGATCGTTGAAGGGTGAAGAGTTACAACACAACAACACAAAGAGGAGATAAACTAAATTTAGATCAAACAGTAAACTGGATTAACCAAGAGGTGACACTAAGAACACAAGTAATATATGAGACAGAACACAAAGAACACAAGTGTTTGGTTTTCAAGAATGCAGTATGTTGCTTTCTCTATGTTCTATTACAAGTTTTACAAAGCATATTCGAAAGATACAAAAACATGAGATACTTATACAACATCCTACAGCCGGCTATACTTTGAAAGCCAGCTGGATACAATTGACTAGACACACATAAAATCATTTGTAGAGTCAAAAGGCACATTGCCTTTTGACTAGTGACTATGACATGCCATAGCTCACATCCTTATCTATTACAAAAAGGATAAAGTACATAAAGTATAAAGTTACAGACTCAAGACCTTAATGTACAGTTACCAAAAGCATGGACCTTTTCACCAAACCACGTTAGTTGGTGACTTGCAGAGTTGCAAAGGAAAGGTGTCCAGCTTTATGGAACAGTACATCAGATAAAGCATTTTACTAAAAGTCTTCGGAAGAAATCTGTCATCATGAACTTGAAGCTTCGGAAGACTTTGTCTCTGAGGCTTCGGAAGACTTCATCTTTGGCTTCGGAAGATGTTGGTCTTGGCTTCGGAAGATTTCACACTTAGAGTATTTCTATTGCACATGTGAAACTTCCGAAGCATTCCACTTCAATGCACTTGTGCAGTATGCAGGAAAGACTAAAGATGTTTAGGTTGCATCAGCCTCTTCATTAATCTCTACAAAATCCCCCTAGGCTGATGCTACCAAAACATTTAGAAAACTTCAGATATTAACAGTCCTCATTAGGATGATCACCATTCCTTTCTTCATAAGATGATCAAGATCCTTCGGGCTGTCAAAGTGTCTTCTATGTCAAAGAGGTCATGCAGAGGCAACAAAAACATATCTTGCCATGTATAGATGTCTACAGTGCCTTGATCTCTAATAACATGCCACCTTTCTGGATTTGTGGTGTATGTCCAAGACAAGATGGGTCTTCCTGATGCTAGAGGAGCTACTGAGGTTGGAGTTGATTGAGCTTCCTCTGGCTGCACTCCTCAGGCTATTCTGATTCATCCTGAGGTTCAGAAGGATATTCAAGCTTCTTCTTCTTCTTAGACTTTGGTTTAGAAGCCATCCTTTTCCTTCTCTTTCCAAATTTTAACTGAGAAGACTGGCCTGCAGCACCAGATTGATCTTCACTGTCTTTCTCAGTTGGGACTTCCTCTTTCTCAGTCCTGCTCCCAGCACCAGCTTCATTAAAGCTTCAATAACTAATCCTTAGTGTATACTTCAGACGAACAGATCTTGGTGGTTATTGCCAAGATGCTGTCCCTGGACCAAGCCTTGATTTCGATCATTGATCTTCCAAGATATTTTGCTATAATCTGATCATGATCTCCAGCCTTTGTCTTTCTAACACATCATAACTTCCCATCTGTTTTGGATTTCTTCAATCTCTAATCTTCTAATCTCAGAGTCAAGTTTGTCAGTGTCATGGCCTTGCCTGAACAACTGATCAATGAGTTATCCATTGATCTGCTGTGTCGGCATCAGCCTCTTTTACCATTAGCTCCAAGGCAGTCTCCTTCTCATTCTTTCTTTTCTTTGATTTCTCCATGTCAGCTTCCTTCCCCTTCTCTTTTTCAATCTCCGCAGCCAACTCCTTCTCTTTTTTCACTACTATCACTTCTGTTTCTTTCTCTTTCTCTTTCCCCTCTGCACTCCTCTTTCTTTTTGCTTTCATGACTGAATCTCCCCCTTTTTGGTTGCATTGGTTGCAAGGGTTTGATTGTCAGAAAGTTGTTTGCCCATAACTTCTTCTATCAAGGGTAATACTAGGTTTTGGAAAGTTGATCTATCCAAAGGCTTAGTAAAAATGTCTGCAAGCTCATCAGCACTAGGCACAAACTTAGGATCAATCAGACCTTTTTCAAAACAATCCCTATAAAATGATTTCTGATCTCTATATGTTTGGTCCTAGAGTGCTGGACAGGATTTTTGACAATGCACAGAGCTGAAGCACTATCCATTAATAATGGAGTCTTAGTCTCTGTAATGCCATAATCCAAAAGTTGGTTCTGAAGCCAGAGTACCTGAGAAGTACAACTTGCAGCTACAATGTACTCTGCTTCAGCAGTGGATGTAGCAACAGATGTTTGTTTCTTACTCTGCCAAGAAATCAAACAGTTGCCTAGGAATTGACATCCACTAGAAGTTGACTTTCTAGTTAACTTGCACCCTGCATAGTCACTATCTGAAAAAGCAACTAATTTGCAAGAGTGTCCAGTGGAATACCATAAACTAGAGATTGTGTACCTTGCAAATATCTAAAGATCCTTTTGACTGCAATCAAATGAGACTCTTTAGGAGCAGCCTGAAATCTAGCATAGACACAAGTAGCAAACATGATATCTGGCTAGAAGTGTTCAGTACATCAAGGACCCAATCATACATCTGTAAAGTGTTTCATCAACAGCTTTACCTTTCTGATCCGCATCCAGTTGTGTGGTGTTGCACATGGGAGTAGAACAGGGCTTACAATTTTGTAAATCAAATTATTCAAAAGATCTTTTGTATATTTTGACTGATGAATAAAGGTTCCATCAGCCTTTTGTTTGATTCGCAAACCTAGAAAGAACTGTAATTCTCCCATTGCACTCATTTCAAACCTCTTTTTCATTAATTTGGTAAAATCATCACACAACTGGGGATCAGAGGATGCAAAAATAATATCATCAACATAAATTGAACAAGTAGCTTATGCTAATCCACCTTCTTAATAAACAAAGTTTTATCTATGGAGCCTCTAGTGAAATATCTTCAGAAGAAAAGTGGAAAGTGTCTCATACCAGGCTCTAGGAGCTTGTTTCAACCCATAAAGAGCCTTATCAAGTTTATAAACCCATTCAGGATGTTTATTGTCCTCAAAACCTGGTGGTTGACACACATAAACTTCTTCTTTTATTTTGCCATATAAAAATGCACTTTTGACATCCATTTGAAAAACTTTGAGATGGTGGAATGCAGCATATGCTAAGAACAATCTAATTGCCTATAGTCTGGCTACAGGGGCAAAGGTTTCATCATAATCAATACCTTCTTCTTGTGAGAACCCCTGTACAACCAATCTAGCCTTGTTCTTAACAATAAGCCCATTTTCATCAGTTTTATTCCTAAACACCCATTTAGTGCCTATTGCACACTTACCTGGGGGTAGAGGAACCAGTTCCCACACTTGCTGTTTCATGAACTGATGTAGCTCAAGCTGCATGGCTTCAACCCATCCATTGTCTCTTAAAGCAATATGATAGTTCTTTGGCTCTAGCTGGCTGATAAAGAGAGCATAGAAGCAGAAGTTAGACAATTGACTTCTTGTTGAAACTCCAGTGTTGATATCACCAATGATTTGAGACATTGGGTGATTCTTCAGTTCTTGATAAACAATGGAATCTGTGCAAGTGTTTGTAGAACCTTCAGCAGCAGCTGATGTTGATGGACTCTTGAAACCAAGAATTGATGGTAACTCAAAAGATGTAGAGGAATCAGAAATCTTATCAGCATTTGTTGTGGAAGGAACTGCTGAAGCTATAGGAACATCAAGTTTAGCAGACTCAGGCAGTTGGTCACTAAACTTGAATAGGTGAGTATTGATATTATCATCATCATCATCAATACCACCAGTGGAAGACATGCTGCAGAAGATGATTTATCCACATGATCTGCAACAACTGGAGGTTGATAAGGAACATATTGCAGTATGTCCAAATCAAACAACTCCATAGGGTTTTGTGGAATCTTGTCCATTGGAGATTCATTAAACTTCACATGCAAAGTCTCTTCGACTATCTTTGTTCTGCAGTTGAAGACTCTGTATGCTTTGCAAGTAGATGAATAACCAACAAAATACCTGCATCCGTCTTAGGATCAAATTTTTGGAGTTGATCCTTTGTGTTGAGCATAAAACAGGGACACCAAATGCTCTGAAGAATGAAATTAGAGGAGCCAAGTGATGTAGAACTTCATATGGAGTCTTCATCAACCTCTGATTTACTAAGGCTCTATTCTGCACATAGCAAGCTGTGTTAACAGCTTCAGCCCAAAAGGTCAGTGGCAAACCAGAGTCAGCCAACATAGACCTTGCAGCTTCAATTAGGGTCATGTTCTTTCTCTCCACTACTCCATTTTGTTCTGGAGTTCTTGGGATGCTAAACTACCTTTTGATTCCCTTTGAAAGATAAAATTCATCAAGTGTATGGTTTCTGAATTCAGTTCCATTGTCACTCCGTATACACTTGACAGAAAGGGAATACTGCTTCTTAACATACAGCACAAAGTTGATAATCTTCTAAGCAACCTCATCCTTTAAATGCAGAAAGAAAGTCCATAGAAATCTGGAGTAATCATCCACAATTACCAGACAGTATTTTCTTCTTTGCCCTGCTCATCACTCTCACAGGACCAAATGGATCCATATGCAGTAATTGCAAGCAGACAGTGGACTTAGGCTCTTCAATAGGAGGGAATGAGACTTTGTACTGTTTTCCTTTTAAACAAGCAGTGCAGGTTTCATCACAGTGGAACTCCTTTATAGTAAGCCTCTCACTAAACTATTGTGGATCAACTGATTCATGTTTTTGAAATAACATTACCCAGCTTCTGTGCCATAGTTTAGATTCCTGAGGAGAGGCTTTGGAAAATAGGTAAGGATGGCCTCTGATATTAATTTTCTTGGAAAGATCTATGGCATACACTCTTCCTGTCCTGTTGGCCCTCAGGAAAGTGTGATCATCCAACACCTTATCAATCAAATTCAGAACTTTGGATGACAGAATGCTACAGTTCTGACTGGTGAAAAGAGCAACATGGCCTTTATCACACATTTGACTGACACTCAAGAGATTGTACTTGAGATTTTCCACATGATTAACATCATCAAACTTTAATTCTCCATTGGAGACAAAGCCTTTTCCAATGATGTAACCCTTAGCATCATTGCCAAAAGAAACAAACCCCTTCTTTCCTTGAGAGTAGTCATGAAGAAGAGAGCTGTTCCCTGTCATATGCATAGATCCCCTACTGTCTACATACCAGATGCTACTTTGGCATGTTGAAGAACCTTGCAAGCATAAACAATTAGTTAGTTTTTGAGACCCAAACTTTTTGGTTTGGGTCTATTCACATCAATAGATGGTAAACTAACAGACTTGCTATGAATAACAGCCGAGGGGATGGAGATGGTGAAGAAGAAGATTCCTTTGGCATGGAATTTCTTCTGTGTGGTTCAATACAGGAGCATCTAATTGGTTGACTCTCCCCAATAGATGTTGAACCATCATTACAAGTTGTGTCTGATTTTGTGATAAAGCCTTCAGCTCATCAGAACACATTAGTGCTTGAGTTTGATGAGTTCCTGTGTTGTACCATCTCTCTTTGAGCAACCTCAGCTGTTGCCTGTTTAACCCCTTTCTTTTTGGATTTTGGGGTTACAGGTTTTGATGTTGCTGGTACAAATTTGATTTCAAACTCAGTTTTCATTTTATCCATTTTCTCTTAATGTTTTCATTATGTTTGAGTTTGGAGCCCTTTTTATACCAGCAATCATCAGTAAGATGATGAATAAGCCACAATTTCACATGGCTTTTTCTTCATCTTAAGTTGATCATCTGCTGAAGAGGATGAAACTACTGAAGACTTGTTCTTCAGCAGTTTGCTATCAGTACTAGCAGTTTTCTTTGCTTTAGTACCTGCTTTCTTAATATCTTCTTCAGTAGTTTTCCCACCCTTTCTACTTGCATTTTTCTTCCTTTAGTACATGTAGTAGTTTGGGCTTGTTCTCCAGGTTTTATGACATTCTTTTTAGTACTTTCAGTACTTTGTGAAAATCACCTGGAGTGATCAACTTTGTGATCATGTGAGTGTCAGCATTTGAATCATCAACATCAGCTGATAGTTTATGAGAGGAATTAATGCTGACTTCTACTTCTGATGGTGTTGTATCAGATAGTAGATCACATGATGAAATGATTGGTTATTGCTTTCACCATCAGATTCTACCTCTGCTCTGGGAGTAAAGTCTGTCGGAGGAGCAGTGTGATTATAACCAATGCCAAACTTCACATTGGAAGCAGATTGCTTACTAAGAAGCAATTCAAACCCTTGCAAGAATTTACCCATCGATCACACTCTACCTGGGTAGTTGCAAGTGTTTCTTTGAGGTCTTGTACTTCTCTAGAAGTATCTCTTCCCTAGCCTTATCATCAGTGATTTGGCATTTAAGTTTGGAAATCTCATCATTCTTATCATTAATCACAGACTCAAATTCAGCTTTGCTTTTGGAAATTGTTTGTTCTAGCTCAATGTTCTTGTTAATTAAAGCTACATTTGCTTCTCTAATAGATGCAAATGCGGCTATGCATGTTTCAGAACATAGTTTGGCTTTTGCCTCAGAGGATACCTGTGATACCTGTGGTGTAGAGGCATTAGAGGATGAAGTATCAGCAGACTCCAAAGCCATAATAGCTAGATTTCCAAAAGACTGTCACCACCATGTTGACCAGCACCAGAGAACAGTTGTTCATGACCAGACAAATCATCTGGTAAACTGCTCCAGTCAACAGCTCCTAGGGTGAAAAGCTTGTTTGTTGAGGTTGAGTTTGTTGATGAGATTAGGAAGGTTGAGGTTCAGGTAATGCATGTGTTGTTGTGCAATTGGAGCTTGAACCGGATTTGGCTGAGGCAAGTAATAGCAGGGTAAAGGATATGACATTGGACCCTGGGGACAAAGTATGCAGGAGATGGGTGTGATTGATGACCAGACCCAGCAGGATGTTGCCCTCTGTTTTGTAGACTAGTGCTAGGAAAAGTCACAAAGGGTGCAGAAGAATTAGATCCAGTTGATCTACATTCTCTTGCAAAGTGTCCAAGCCTTTGGCATTTGTGACACCTCAACTTACTCTTGTCAAAACCAACTTTGGTTTTGCCAGAGAGTCCAGGAAATTTCCTGCCAGTTCTATTGTAGAACTTCTGAGATCTGATATTAACTAAGGCCATTTGGCTTAGAATATCCATCTCTTCTAAATCATCATCAGCAATTCCCTTCAATCATCCATGATGAAGCATAGATTGTCACTATTACTGCCAGAATGACTATCAATACTAACAAATGCATGATCAGAACTGTTTGAAGAGAAATCAATATGCTCATCATAATTGCTTTCAGATGCAGCATATTCTGACTCATGACCAACCAAGGCAGTGTTCCCTGGTACAAAGTCATCAGTGAGCTTTCCTGATGATGACAGTTTCCTTTTCTGCTCTATCTCTCTTACAAATGTAAGCAGTTTCCCATGAAGTTGGGTGAGAGATAGGCTATCCAGATTTGCACTAGAGCGTAGGACAATAGTGTATGTGTCCATCTCTCGGTAGTGATCTGAGGAATCTGTTATTCATCTGGCTGTTGGTGTATTCCTGTTTCACCATTTTCAGCTCAGAGATCAAACAGGAAAAACGCTCAAACTGTTGAGTCAGTGTCTCACCCTTTCTATAGAGAATGTCTCATATTGTTGGGCGAGGATTTCTTGTTGTTTGCTAAGACCTCATCAGTTCCACCAAATTGTTCCTTCAGTGCATTCCAGAGGTCATGAGCAGTTTCATGATGCATAAGCCCTGAATAGATTTCATTAGGCAGTGCCATGGCCAGAATTCCATGGGCTTTAGCATCAATCTCAAATAGTTTCCGATCTTCATCTGAGTATTGTTCCTTCTTCTTTGGACCATTTGATTGGTTTCCGGATTGTTCACCATAGGCTTATGTGGTCCATGTACCACAGATGTCCAACAACCTAAACTGTTAACAGACAACTGATGAAGCATCCTTCGTTGCCATATGTTATACTCAGTCCTAACCAGCATCGGAGGCCTGGTTGAGGAACCGGTATTGTGAGGATCATTAGAAGGAGTAGTCATCTCAGATTCAACCAAATTCAATTAAGCTATAACAGATTAGAACAAAACACAACAAACCAAATTGAACCAAGAGAGATCTCAAAATTAATAAACGAAAGCGGCAGAAAATCAATAATCTATAACCAGTTTTTGCAAATAAGCTAATTTAATCAAACATAGATATCAAATAGCAGTTTCAATGATCAACTGTTAGATCGATCAATGATTAACCAGCTCTGATACCATTTGTTAGGATCAGCGATCTACCTTTGATTGATTAAAGAGTATAGCAGCGGAAATCAAACAATGAATTAGCCAATTCATAAGAACGCAAAAGATATTCAAAGTAAGAACAAACGGTTATAGACAGAAGGAATTCTGCAAATATATTTCATTCAATATTCGCTTTCGTGGTAACAGAATGTCACACATACAATTAGGTCAACACCTCTTATATAGGAGATGTGACGTCTGTTGATGTCACTTGATAGTGACACTAACAGAATTTATTCAAACTACTGATAGTTACACAACTACTGAAGATGTCAAACATCTGACATCTTCTTACAAAAATGCTAAGTGTTAACTATCACTACAACTACTGAAAAGAAACTACTGAAACTACAACGACTGAAGAACATGCTCTTCAGTCGTTTTACAAATACTTAAATGAAAAAGAAACTACTGAATGAAACCATCACAACAACTGAAGAATGCTTCTTCAGCTGTTGTAACAAACTCTGAAGGCTTCAGTACTTGTACTTGAACTTCAGCTGTTGTCATCAGCTAATGTCTTCAGTCTTTGTACTTCAGCTGTTGATCTTCAGTACTTTGTTCTTTAGCTGTTGATCTTCAGACTTTGGTCTTCAGTTGTTGAAGTCTTCAGTACTTTAGTCTTCAGCTGTTGAAGTCTTCAGTACTTTAGTCTTCAGCTGTTGATCTTCAGTCTTTGGTCTTCAGCTTTTGAGGTCTTCAGTACTTTAGTTCTTCAGCTGTTTAAATCTTCAGACTTTGTCAAATAGCTGATCAAGTCTTTAGCAGTTGTTATGATGTCTGTGGGACTTAGAGTTTTTTCTGATCAGACTCATTGGTTCTTTTGGTCCAACACCTCCTCTTCACTCTTTGTAGAGGGATTCTTCACTATCTCTTCTTCATCCTCCTCACTCATAGGATCTATGAGAAGAAGCTCATCTGCACAAGCTCCACACCTAGGAGATCTTACTGACAAGATTGTGTGTGGAGGAGCTATCTCATTGGATCCCAGTCCCTGTCTATTTTGATAGCACACTTTGTTGTGCAGGGATGAGGATATCATGTTCTTGAAGGTCTCTTCTTCAAGAACACTCTTTTCTGCCCTGGCTTTGCTGATCACAAGCTCAACCTGGCACTCAGTTAACTTGGTTATGAGATCTTTAATTTGAGTCCTAAAATCTGTGTGTTCATGTTTTAGAACTGAAATGGTTTTCTCTAAGTCCTCTATTTTCAGCTTATAATCATTTTCAGACTTTCTAAAATCAGATTTTAAAATGTTTAAGGACTCAATATCAGATCTCAGTTCCAAGTTCTAGGACTTGTACCTGTTAACTTTAGCAATGCATTCAGGAGTACATAGATGTATCGTTGAAGGGTGAAGATTTACAACACAACAACACAAAGAAGAGATAAACTAAACTTAGATCAAACAGTAAACTAGATTAACCAAGAGGTGACACTAAGAACACAAGTAATATATGAGACAGAACACAAAGAACACAAGTGTTTGGTTTGGAGAGGCATCTTCAATCTGAAAGCTCCAGTCAAAGCCTCCTTCTTCAACAGCAACAACAGCTTGCTACTTTGACTTCTCATTATGGAGAGCTTTGTCAGTGTAGTTTGGTCTGGATTGTGTTTGGCCACCATTTGTTCTAGGTGCCTTATACTCTCTGCCAAAGTGGCCCATCAAGTTACAGTTGTAACACTTGACTTTGGCTTTGTCCAGTCCAAACTTTCCACTGGTTGCATTGCTTGGAAACTTCCTTCCAGTCCTCTTGTAGAACTTCTTGGCTCTGTGAGTGAGAAAAGCCATCTGCTGGACTATTTCCATGTATTCCAGATCATCTGGATGGATACAGTCCAGGTCTTCAAGAGTGAAAAGAGAGTTGCCACAACTTACATCAGAAGACACAAAAGCTTGAGAAGAGCTTGTCTCTTGGAATGGGCTTCCTTGAGGGTAGTTCTCCTTTGGTGTCTCTGGGAAGGTGATGAAAGGACCCTTGGGTGAGTTGTCAGGGTAGCATAAGAGATGATGTTTGGGTTCTATGCTGTCCCTTTCAACCACATGTAGGGCTAAACCCATTTGATTGTTGGAGTTTCCAGATGAACCTTGCATGTTCATCTCCATCTGGTAGCCACTAAGAATCCCATATAATTCTGTCAGAGTAAGAGTTTTGAGATTTTCAGTTCTCTTGATCACCACATAGTAGTGTGTCCATTGCCTAGGAGTGAGGACATGAACTTCCTTACAATGTCTCTGTTTTCAAGAGAAACTCCTCCATCCACTAGGGTATCCACTATCTCAACATACCTGAAATACTGCTGAGTCATGGTTTCACTGTTTTGAAGGTGAAGTTTTCAAACTGCTGCTTCAGGAGATCCTTCTTGTTATCCTTGGCTTCAGAAGAACCCTCATACATCAGTTTCAGTGCATCCCATAGCTGCTTGGCTGTTTTGCACTTCTTGAAACCTCTAAACACAGAGTTTGGAAGGGCAGATTGAAGTGCTGTCATGGCTTTTCTGTCTATCTCTACTCTCTTCCTATCTTCATTAGAGTAGTTAGCCACGTCTTAGGGGATCATACCAGCACCAGTAGCAGAAGGTGTGCTGGGTATGAAAGGTCCATTCTCAATAGACTCCCACGTTCTTGAATCAAGAGACCTCATGAAACCTTACATTCTTAAACATCAGATATCAAACTCATCAAGATTGATCAATGGGGACTTGTTCATGGTTCCAGTTTCCATATCAGTCTTGGAAATGGCTGCCATTTGAAAAGTTTAGTATTTGTGTGTGTGAGGGATCTAAAGATGGTGAGATCTTATATCAGGAGCCTGGAATGCTCTGATACCAAATGCAGGATTGTTGAAGGGTGAAGAGTTACAACACAACAACACAAAGAGGAGATAAACTAAACTTAGATCAAACAATAAACTGGATTAACCAAGAGGTGACACTAAGAACACAAGTAATATATGAGACAGAACACAAAGAACACAAGTGTTTGGTTTTCAAGAATGCAGTATATTGCTTTCTCTATGTTCTATTACAAGTGTTATAAAGCATATTCGAAAAATACAAGAACATGAGATACTTATACAAGATCCTACAGCCGGCTATACTTTGAAAGCCAGCTGGATACAATTGACTAGACACACATAAAATCAATTGTAGAGTCCAAAGGCACATTGCCTTTTGACTAGTGACTATGACATGCCATAGCTCACATCCTTATCTATTACAAAAAGGATAAAGTACATAAAGTAGAAAGTTACAGACTCAAGACCTCAATGTACAGTTACCAAAAGCATGGACCTTTTCAACAAACCATGTTAGTTGGTGACTTGTAGAGTTGCAGAGGAAAGGTGTCCAGCTTTATGGAATAGTACATCAGATAAAGCATGTTACTAAAAGTCTTCGGAAGAAATCTGTCTTCATGAACTTGAAGCTTCGGAAGACTTTGTCTCTGAGGCTTCGAAAGACTTCATCTTTGGCTTCGGAAGATGTTGTTCTTGGCTTCGGAAGATTTCACACTTAGTGTATTTCTGTTGCACATGTGAAACTTCTGAAGCATTTCAATGCACTTGTGCAGTATGCAGGAAAGACTAAAGATGTTTAGGTTGCATCAGCCTCTTCATTAATCTCTACAGAATCACATATGATGCAGTCAAGAGGATATTGAGATATCTGAAGGGCAAACCAGCTCTTGGGTTATGGTATCCAAAGGAAGGAGAAGTCAATCTCTGTGCATTCATCGATAGTGATTATGGAGGATGCAACTTCAACAGAAAGTCTGTATCTAGAGGGTGTCAATTTCTTGGTCCCAGACTGGTCTCATGGCAATGCAAGAAGCAGACAAACATATCTGTATCAACAGCAGAAGCTAAGTATATTGCAGCATCAGCTTGTTGCTCTTAAGTTCTCTGGATTTAAAACCAGATGCTTGATTATAGTGGAGCTCACTCTCTCCTTCTACCTTGGATGCTTCAGCAGATTAATCGTGATGAAAAAGGGGAAGAACAACATGCTCCTGCTGATGAAAAAGTTGAAGAATAAGCTGCACATATTCAGCACACTGCTGATGAGCAAGCTGAAGATGGTGATAGGCCAGGTCAGTGTCACCCAAGGTCGCTGCAAGTGGTGATTCTCACACTGAACCTGAAGAGGTCGTGCGACATGAAGACATTGATAGCAATATGGGGGAAGTTCCCATCAGGCAACAACGGTTCTGCCTGACCCTACTTAAGCATGCATATTATGTCAGTGAAGACTTGGTGTGAAGCCTTGGAGCTTACGTTAGAAGAGCAAAAGGCCGGGGGCTAGCAATTGGTTTTGTTTTTTTCCAGATTGTTAAGTCGGGGAGCTCCCAAGCAGTGGGAGGAGCCCGGGGCTCATGATTCTGCTTCTCCTTTTGTACCTCTACCAATACCATCTCCATAAAGAACCCCACTGCAAACACCTCACTCCTTATAAGTTCCATCTCCAATAAGAATGCCAACACCTCACAGCCCACAAATACAATCTCCCCAAACACAGCCCATTACTTCTGCTCATTTCTCTCCTATTCACCATTCACCTGTCCAATCAGCCCAACCATCTCCAATTTCTACAGAACCTGTTGAGCATGGTGACTCTACCAGTTCTTTAAAAAGATCCAAATCATCTTCTCATGATGAGGATACCCCAACCAAATGCCTGCCAAGAAAGTTGTCTCTGAAGTTGCTCCTTCTAAATTTTTTGCTGAATCTGGTATCAATAGACCAAATGAGAAAGACGAGATGATCTCTGATCTTCTATAGAAAGTAGATATGATGGAAAGACTACTAAACAGGATATCAAGTATCATTCAAGATAGATTGTTAGAACTGGATGAGAAGGAGGATGAGCTTAAATCATTAAAAGAAAAATATGATTCAGAGATGAAAGAAAAAAATAAGCAGATTGAGAAGAACAACTGCTCTTAATCAATCACGAGAAGAAATTAGTGATCATATTGATACTCTTGCTATTCAAACCATTGCCATGGAAGAGCAATAGGAAATTATTGAAGATCAAGCAAAGATTATTACTGAGTTGCAAAAACAAAATGAAAGTCAAATCAAAAGAATTTCTGAGCTTGAGATATTGATTGAAATCAAGAGAAAAGTTGAGGCTGAAGCAAGTAAAAGTGATGAGATACAAACTTCCTCTGAAAGTGATGAAAAAGAAGAAGATACAAGTAAGTCAAAGAATGAAGAGTCAAGCATAGAAATGGGGGTCTATTCTAGAAAATTAGCTCCTACACACACTGAAGAGGCTAAATTTAATGATATGATCAATGCATTAGACAATTTCACATTAGAAGAGTTCATTGTTGATGATGAGTTCGGGATTTTGTAGCTGATCAAAGGACTTTCACTAAACCCATAGTTGACATCCTTCAATCCCCTATTCCTCTAGAGAAGGAGTCGAGCCTGCAAATAGTCCCATTTGTGTCTCTATCTGATGAACAAAAAGAGATTCTTAGAAGATTATGTGAAGAACAAAAACAACAAGAAGAATTAGCCACTGTCATCCCTGAACAAGCACCACAAAAGGCTGAAAATGTACCTATTGAAGCTGAATTACCTAATACCTCTCATGGTCCCTCACTTCAAACCTATACCAGAAAGAGAAAGTATTATCTGAAAAGGCAAAGGGCAAAAGACCCAGAGTGGAGGAACAACCAATAAAGAAAAGCAAACAAGATGATCCAAGAAGCCTAGCAGCTATAGCTAAGTTTTTAGAAGAACATGAATTAGCAGAGGCTCAAATGAAGAAAAAAATTGATTTTGTAGACTTGGAAGAAGGAGAGATTGAAGGAGGATATAAAGTTGATGAACAAATGGCTAGTGAGAGTCCTGTGAAAGAAGAAAAGTCTTTAGAAGAAATGGTGGCCAGGCTCAAACAGACAGTCTGATGATGAAAGCAATGTTTTTAATTAAACATGCATATGATCTTGATGAAGTTTTCAGCATAACTCATGAGGGGATGAAGGCAGACACAAAAAACTAAACAAGTTACTTGACCCTACAACTGAGACTAAGTATGAGAAAACTCTTTCTCCTAAAGCTGATAAGCCAAAACTATCTTCCATAAAGAAGCAAACTCCCTCTCCTCAATCTTTATATCTTGATCCCTATACCATGACTAATAGGGAAATTAAGGCTTATTTATCAAGCCAAGGATTTACAAAGAGGAAACTGTGCAACATGAAGACTAATTCATTGAGGATGCCATTCTAAGACTGATTACTGAGAAGAAAGAAAGACTTAAAGCCTTGGAAAAAGATATCATTAGCAAGAAGCCGAGATCAAGAATGTCTGCTCAAGACATACCACTCACTCTCAGAGATCAAGACTCTTGGCACCCGTGCTTCATAGATATCCTGAGTAGTTTACTAAGCCTTCACAACTGAAGCTACAAGAAGACCTCACCACTGCAGAGATGATCAAAGGTGTATCTACTCCAAAAGGCAAAACTGATCAGAAAATCATTTCCTGGAAGTATGATAGTGAGTGGAACAATGGCATGGTCAAGAGGATCTCCGGGCTCATCCAATTCTTTACAGGGTATACTGCTTTAGTAAATGCCTTGGAGACCTATGACTTAAAAGAACTAGCCCAATTAGAACTGATCAATCACACAGCTATGTTCAAAGGCTATGAGTTTGAAGATATACTTAGAATGTTCAAGAGAACCAACAACTTCAAGTCTCTGAAAGCCATATGTATGAGGAAAGACAGATCATTCAAAAACCCTCTAGAGAAGAAACAAACAAAACTAGCAGAAGAGGTAGTGTTTCCAGAACTGAGAGTGAAACCTACAAATGCATTAAAAAGAAAAAAGGGTGTTTGGCACTCATATCACAATACCAATCTCCAACGATTACTATGAGGAGAAGACATATGAGTTGGTGATTGAGAGGAAATGGGGTGGTAAAGAAGGTGCAGAAATCGGATTGTTCAGTGGTTATGAAGTGAGACTATTAGATCAATATTACATCCACTACATCTTCACAAGGCACTTCAAGAGATATCCAATAAACTTAGAGAAGAAGATATGCACTTCTTCCTAAAGTGCATGAAGATATTAAAGATGGCATATGACTAGATCATTTCGAAGAGGGAGAAAAGAATGAACAAAAGGACACCTCTATAGTTGGGCAACATTGTAAAACTAGAGGTTGATGTAGATGGTGCTTTGTTGATTCATAGGGATGGGTTGTCTACAGTTTCTATTTGGGAACCTATTTCCCTCAAAAAATTGCCACTAGAAGCCATCTACAATATGAGAAAAATGACGATCCATGTGTTAAGCAAGGAAAGGATGTTAGAAGCAACAGACTTTGTCAACATAATTAAGGCTATTTTGGTCCAACTCAAGCAGCACCTTTTATGCCTACACAAGACCCAACAGAATCTTCACAACCTCAATCACCAACCAACATTAAAGAACATAGGTTGTATGATCCTTAGGGGAGTATTGTCGGACCCTGAAAGGATCATACATGCCAATTCAATTGGTGAGTTCATGGTTGTTTTGCTGAGGTTCCCACAAGTCCAAGAATTAATGCGGATGAAGATCCTGCTGATAGAACCAAGTATGTCTAACAACATTTGTTAATGCGGAAGTCATAAAACAAATGCTGACAAGTGTTTGTTCTTCCGCATTAACAAATGCGGATAGCTTAGAAGAATATGGGAACAAGTGTTTGTTCTTCCGCATTTGCAAATGCGGATGACCAGACAAATGCACAAAAGTATTTGTTTATCCACATTAACTAATGCAGATTACCAACATAGTAATGCGGAAGATCATGTAAAAAAATGCTGATCAAGTCAACTCATCCGTATTTGCCAATGCGGATGAACACCAAGAAATGCGAATGAAGACTTAGACTAGTTCTGATGTATAGATTAGGGGTAGTTTAGTCATTTTGAAAAAGGCAACTTGTCTGCCTATAAATAGAATAGACAACCTCATACATGAGGTGACAGAAATAGACTATCACAATATTTTGTATTCCCTAGGTGCATTATTACTATTCTTGCTAAACCCTAGCATTTATTGTAATCAATCACCTTTATTAATATATACAAAGCATTTATGAGTATTTCTTTTGCATTGAATGTTTCTTGATTGTATGATTCCGCCATTCAATCACCAACTCAATTATATATTTGATCCTAAATGAGAATCTCAATCTCACTACTCGGTCATAGTTCCACCTTTTGGCTAGATAGATGTTCTCCCACAAATGAGTGATCTTCCCACTAAAATCATGCTTGATGGCAAAGCAGTCAGCAAAAATCCTGGCATTCATCTGAACTAGTCTCTTAATCTCATTGTGACCAGGCATATTGGGAATTAGATCATCTATCGACATTTGGATAAACCTGGTGTATAACAGCCACTTATCCTTCTTCAAAGGCATCACATTCTCAGCCATACAATCAAATATCATCTTAGATATGTTGACCTTTTGCCCTTTACAACAGATAATCATAGCCATGGGCTAGTCTATGTTTAGTCCATCCGATCCTCCCTTTTGGTGATCCAAACACATGATAAAGACGTGGGCTAGGTATCACCACTCCTTGGACAGGAAAGATTTCTTGATTTATTTCCTTGTCCCGAAAGAAGGACCCTCATACCCTATGCTCCTAAAAGCCTCAAACGCCTCCTGATCGGATAACACCACCTCATTTCCACAATCTTCCTGGAGCCTTAGCACCAGTGCAATAAACTCCACAGTGATGGATGTTAGGACCCGGTATTTGACCGAAATACCTAGAGATTAACGTGTAAACTAGATCAAATAGTGTGGAATCCTATTTGATTGGCGATCCAATCAGTGAGAACACACGAAGAATCAATCAAGGATTGAACTCACGTTAGAAATCGATTGGGAATCGATCTAATGTGTTCTATGAACTTGGAGAACGAATTGGAAGGTTTCTGGACGGCTAGGGTACGTCTGGAATCGTAATTAATCGAGAGTCCCTGTTTTTAACGAATTGAGTTGTATTTATAGGTTGGTACTATTCAATCGTGTGACTGAACCATTAGTATGGTTCAGTCGTGTGATTGAACCATGCGGTTGATTCATTCGTACGACTGAGTGTTCAGTCGTGCGACTGAGCCAATCTTATGTTACAATCGTACGACTGATCCAGTCTCCTGGTTCAGTCGTGCGACTGAGTCAATCGTGTGAAGTTATTCATGCGTATGGTTCATTCGCATGAGCCATTCGCATGAGAACTTCATTATGTTAAGTTTGAATGTATTAATTAATAAACATTATATGTAATCATTCAAGCAATCACTAACCTAATTAACCAATTCAATGTCGACACATTAATGAAACATTAAACATTATAACCAACAAACTATCAATATCATTTCATTAATCATACCAAACAAGATCTATTACATCACATATCATGATCTAGGGACATACATGTATCAACAGGTGTTTCCTCCGAATCAAGTATGCGGGGGACATTAACTCGGGGGTGCTAAATAAGAGCAACATGTGCCCACAATACAAATATCTGGCACATGTGATTCTTAAGTGCATTGCTTCGAGAAGGGGTGGTTTCGATGACCTATCAGATCAGATACAAAATGCCTTCGTGGCTCTGGTGCTGAACCACCCTTTCAGCTTCTCTAATATGATCTTTGCTTATTTGGTAGAGAACATTGAAGCAAAAGGGAAAGAAGGTTTTTGTATGTATCCAAGGTTTCTTCAGATGATATTCAATGAGAAGCTGCCTCTGCTCCCCAAGGAAAGTCACAATGCAGTGACTTTGGAACTTATGGATGACACTACTTTGGGTAGGATGGTGGTGTACCAGGGCAAGCAAGTGAAGCCCCAGGAAAAGAGGCTGATTGCCATTTAGCAGATGAAAGTTATGTGGCACCGGGGAGACGCCAATGGCGTCACGAGGATAGTGACTCCGACGTGGAGCCAATTGTCCTACCCACTGATGATTCAGATGCTGATGATAGTGGGGGTGCCGGAGACAATATGCCTGTTCCACAGAGAGGCACTACGTCTGATGTCGTGCCTCCATCATCCGCCCCGGCTGCAGAAGTTACCGAATCAGCTAGGTTTCATCATGATTTTGTCCTTGAGATAGAAGTAGAAGAAGAAGAGTCTGATGAGGAGCCCCTCACCAGGACTGTGGGAAGAAAAGTGGTTCCCACAGTACATGGGCTTCGGGTGGTTGGTGAGCACCCAAGAGACTCTGGCGAGACAGAGACCGACCCGACCTATGCTCCAGGGTCAATCGGCAGGGTAGGAGGGGGAGCATCCACCTCGAAGGGAACGAGGCGAAAACGGATGGCTCAACCCCATGGGCAGAAACCAAAGAAGAAGCGTCGTTTGACCTTCATCACTACTACCTCAGCCACTACAGCCACCACCACCACCATAGCCACCACAGCCCCCACAGCAACCACAGACACCACCAGACCGACCACCACAATACAGATCCCAGCCACCACTACATCATTCACCCCTCACTCACCACCACTATCATCCCGACCTGACCCGATATTCACCACAGCCACCACCACCACCACTAGCCACCAAACCGAGCCCTCAGCCTATCCCTCATTCACTTACAGATCACCTCTACCTACAGTTGCGGTAGAAGAACAGTTGTCGGCACTAAACAGAATGGTAATGCGTTTGTTGGCTGCCGATGAGGAAAAGGCCTCCCAAATCCACCAGCTTATTGACCTGACTGCTGCACAAACTCACCAAATTGTAGAGCAGGCTCAAGTGATAGAAAGGCAGGCCCGACAGATGACTGCCCAGAGCAACGAGATAGCCCTTCTCCAAGCTCAAAGCGTCACCTCAAGGAAGAAAATAGGGGAGTTGGAAAAGGCTAAAAAGACCATTTTGCTAAAGTTGAAAGGATCGAAGGAGGAGCCATTAAAGATAAGGGATGGGGATAGAAATGATGATGATGATGAAGACGATGATGATGATGATGATGAGAGTGAAACTGACGAAGAGAAAACTGAAGAATGGCACGAAGATGATGACACTGACAGAGGAGAAGCAGCTGAATCTGTCTCAGCTCCAGGGCAAGAGAAAAGATCAAAGAACAGACAAGATCTGCCAGCTTCTGCTTCTGCACCTTCATGTGAAGAGCTGAGTATTCAGGATAAAAGTAAATAGTAGATGTTTATGTATTTATTTACTTTTGTATTCTGTATCGAAAAACCATGTATTAAATGTTTATATTAAGTTAATGCATTTCGTTTGATAATTACTAATGATTTGAGTGTGAAATGTGTAAATCAAACAGATCCAAATTACAAAAGAGATGAGTTTGATATTGCTCCCCTTCAGCAGGTCAGTCTCAACTCACAATGGTTCTTGATCTGCAAGGGATTGTCTGAAGGTCAGTGAGTTATACCCCTGAAGAAGGGGAAATAATTCATGATCTATCAAACGAGCAACTGGCAGAAATTTTCAAGCTCAATCCTGATGAAAAAGTGAAAGATGCTCCGACATGTAATTCTACCTGTGATGACGAGCTAAATGACGTTGATGAAATAGAGATAGAAGATGTCACTGCAGAGCACTATCCTCAGTATGCTGACAATGAGGGCAATGTGGTTCCCAATCTAGGTGAATCCCTTGTCGGTGATACATTTGAGGTGTTAGACAAAATGCAGCAAGAGTCAGAGAAGACAGAGGGAATGGCCCAAGCCTCAAAGGATGATGTTGATATCCGTAAGGCTGAATGGGCTGCATGTTTTAAAGAAATTAGAGCCCAACGTCCTGCACCGAAGAGGGATGCCTACACCAAGCTCTACAGAGTCAAGAAACATCTTAAGGTGTCAGGCAGGATTATAGCATGGGCATATTTTGATGATCTTAACGTTTATGCAGTTAAGAGGGAGAAGGGCATAGAGTACTTTAGATTTCCACATGATCTAAAGACTCTACCAGGTTTTGAGCTCAACCAGCTGGCCAAACTGAAGCTGTTGTATGCTGACCCGAGAAGATGTCAGGCTGGTTTGAGGCTGCCCTAAAGAAAGAGTACCACACCAGGTGGATTAACTTCAGACCTCAACAACCTACAAGGTATATTAGAAGGTCTGAGATGGATGCCATTACTGGAAAACCAAGATAGTGTTGAAGTGGAATCCTCCGCGAACAATGTCAAGAATCCCACTCCGGGAAATGACAAAGGATTTCACACCACACTTTAAGTGGTGGTACTACGATTGGAGAACAGCAGAAGTGGTCATAGTTCTAAATAAAGAGGGCCAAATGGATACAATCAGAGTATTCGACCCGATGTGGCTTACCGACTTGTCTGAAAAGGATGTTTATACACTATACAAGTGGCCACTGTTCTATGATACACAAGATATTGTACAGGCCCTCCAGTTCCAAAATGTCATAAGACTTTGCTTCGCGTTTGATATTCACGCGGGAGTCACAAAAGAGGACAAGTACAAGAAATATGAGGAGGTAATGAAGAAAACAAGATATTAGAGAGATCTAGGTCCAAGGGGGAGTTTGTTGATACATGTATGTCCCTAGATCATGATATGTGATGTAATAGATCTTGTTTGGTATGATTAATGAAATGATATTGATAGTTTGTTAGTTATAATGTTTAATGTTTCATTAATGTGTCGACATTGAATTGGTTAATTAGGTTAGTGATTGCTTGAATGATTACATATAATGTTTATTAATTAATACATTCAAACTTAACATAATGAAGTTCTCATGCGAATGAACCATACGCATGAATAACTTCACACGATTGACTCAGTCGCACGACTGAACCAGGAGACTGGATCAGTCGTACGATTGTAACATAAGATTGGCTCAGTCGCACGACTGAACACTCAGTCGTACGAATGAATCAACCGCATGGTTCAATCGCACGACTGAACCATTCTAATGGTTCAGTCGCATGATTGAATAGTACCAACCTATAAATACAACTCAATTCGTGAAAAACAGGGACTCTCGATTAATTACGATTCCAGACGTACCCTAGCCGTCCAGAACCCTTCCAATTCGTTCTCCAAGTTCATAGAACACATTAGATCGATTCCCAATCGATATCTAACGTGAGTTTCAATCCTTGATTGATTCTTCGTGTGTTCTCACTGATTGGATTGCCAATCAAATAGGATTCCGCACTATTTGATCTGGTTTACACGTTAATCTCTAGGTATTTCGGTCAAATACCAGGTCCTAACAAGTGGTATCAGAGCTTTGGCTCTTGATTACGTGTGATTCAATCAAGATTGAAAAAGTTTGTGTTTTTGCACTAAAAACGCAATCTTTGTGTCAAAAGTGATCTTGGACGTTCCCTGCTCATCAAAGTTTGGTTTCTACGGACTTAGGCAATTCAACCTTGCGAAAGTTCGAATTTTTACGGCTAAAACACGTTTAACCTAGAAATTTTCGCATAACAGCAGCTTCAGTCGCACGAGTGAGCCATTCGCACGACTGGACTCATTCGCATTGCTCAGTCGCACGATTGGACATAGTCGTATCTCCATTCGTACGATTGAACCATTCGGTCGCACGGTTCATACGCATCAGATTCATTCGCACGACTGAGCTAATCACTTAGTTCAGCCGCACGATTGAACCAGTCGTAGAGTTCGTACGCACGACTGAGTGTTCATACGCACGCCTAGTCCATTTGCACCCTTCAGTCGGCCGACTTAAAATTGCTTATTAGACTTAAAGTTATTTACAATGGAAGATCAAATGTCATCCTTTACTGCTGGGAAGGACTCTAGGATCCAGAACCTGCTGCTACTTGAGAGTGAGGTGGGTAATCATAGTAAACCACCAAAGCTTTTAACATTAGATGAGTTTCCCCACTGGAAACAACGTTTTGAGATCTACCTCAATGGAGTGGATCCGAATCTATGGGAGGCCATCGAGATTGGATATAGTACACCGGTGGGAGCCGATGGAGTAAAGTTAACCTTAGGAGGGATGATAGACACGCAGAAAGTAAAATATAATGCAGAGAAGAGGTCTATGCATTGATTACATAGTCTATCCCTAAAGAGATATTCCACCAGTACTCAGAGAATAAGCAGTCCAAGAAACTATGGGATGAGCTAGAGAAGAGGTACGACTGGAATGCCTCGTTGAAGGCAATCAAGGCTAAGGAGTTAAAGAAGGAATTCGACAACTTCTCATCGATGGGAAACGAGAGTTTGGACGATGTTATAGATAGATTCTACCATCTGATGAGTGAACTGCATACACATGGGGTGGTTACTACCATGGAAGAGAAAGTTAATAATTTTGCAGACGGATTGCCTGAAAAATGGGTTTCATTCGTGTCTAATCTTAGACAGAATGGAATGCTGTCAAAACTGGATATTAATGACTTCATTCTTAAGTTACGAGAAGAATCACTTAGAATGAAGTACAGAGCTCAGAAGTCTACGTACAATCAAAATCCAGCTAAGACATCTGGAGCACCCCTCCAGACTGCATTTGTGTCTAGCTCATCGAGTCCTATACATGCACCTGCTTCAGGTTCAGAAACGTCAGGGTCTTCTTGTACCCAATACATTGGATCTGAAGCGAATGCTACTAGATTGAAGACCGAGAACCTCGGTAATGTGACTGTAGAAGTAGCTCGAGAGCACATGGATCTATTGGCAGCAATGGTCCATTCCTATGATGAACTTGTTGCTGGAAAGATTGGAAATTGCCATCTGGAAGACGAGGACTACGAGCAGGTGGACGAAATGGAGCTTGAGAGAATGGACATAATGTGGGCCTTAGCAAGTGCTGTCCGGAGGGCGAAGAAGTTTGTGAAAAAGACTGGACAGAACTTAGTTGCTACTAAGGATACAACCTTTGGCTTCGACAAGAGTAAAGTGACCTGCTTTAACTGTGGTGAAAAGGGGCACTTCAAGAGAGAATGTGTGAAGCCAAAGAAGACTGGGAACGGGAACCCGTTCTCATCCTTCACTCGTCTAGACAAGCAAACTACCAGCTCTACTTCCTCAAACAAGGACTCAAAAGCCTTGACTGCTCATGATGATGAAGGACAAGATTGGAGCTTTAGGTTTGTCTCACCAGGGGAATCAAACATTGCAAATGTAGAAGATATTGATAGTGATTCAGCTAGTGAAGGAGATCTAGCAGTTGAGATAGCAATGTCACATAGTGAAGAAGCAACTACAACCGAGGTAAGTTACAAGCCAAAAGTGGAGACTACCATGTCAGAGACAGAAAAGACAGAAGCAAAAGAATCAGAATCATCGGATACTGCATTGATGGCAAACGCTTCTGAATCAGCTCAGGTAAGTACTACTGACACAATGTTTAATAATCATGCTTGTTCTGATTGTGATGCCTTTAGGAATAGCATAGATGCTAAATTTTCTAGATATTAGATCATAATGATAACTTGATAAAAGATTTGCATCTATGCACTGAGGCTAATAGGGTATTAAAACAAAATGAGCTCAGTTATAAAGAAAATATAGACCTTTTGACTAAACAGCTTAGGGAAACCAAAGTAGTTGCCTTTAATCAAGCTAATGACATTAGGTATTATCTAAACTCCCTAGAAGACACTAAGAAGCAAAAGGCAGTTCTAGAAGTAGAAGTAAATTCACAAAAACAGAAACTGCATAGTTGGACTACTTCGTCACACATAGTCCAACACTTAGTGAAAGAAAGGAACAACGGGGAGGGACAGGTTATAAAGTGGTTCCGCCACCACCTGAGACTTTGATGAACACTAAAACTAGACTATTAAATAGTAATCCCATCAAGGATCATGTAGTGTCTACTCCTCTTGTTAGTGATCCAGATCCTTATGTTCATCTATTGACACAGGAAACAAACAAAAGGAGACCACTTCAAAGGCAAGGGTAAATGCCTTGTGTTAATCTGGAAAAGGAATTTGAAAAGGTTGACTTAAAGTCAGGTTCAAACAAAGTCAAATCAGAACCTAAAAGGGCTTTTAA
Source organism: Flaveria trinervia (assembly GCA_025506515.1). NCBI lineage: Eukaryota > Viridiplantae > Streptophyta > Magnoliopsida > Asterales > Asteraceae > Flaveria > Flaveria trinervia. Next base: position 85,363,015 of record CM046450.1, read on the forward strand.
GGATAATCTTTCACATACTTCAAGTCAAAGACCAATTAACCAAAAAGAAAAGGATGTCAAACAGGTTAAATCAGTTAATTTTGTTAAACCAGTAAACATATCAAAAGAACCAGAGTCAAAACCTAAAGTGAGTGATATTACTAGAGTGTCACACACGTCTCCACAAAGAAAATTAATCATAAAGTTGATAGCAGGGCGTGCTACAACTGTAGAGAATGTGGACACATTGCTTCCTACTGTCCTTATTATCAGACACCTAGGAAGAAGAGTGAACTTCAGGACTCAAAACCTAAGTCTTCTAAGAGGAGCTCTTTAACTCCACCTAGAAGAACTAGTGAACAGAAAGTTCAATCCGTTAGCCAGTCGACTGTTTATCACAAACAGACATTGCACAAATCTGGCTTATGGAAAGAGAAGTCAATCTCTATGTCTGGTAATGATGACAAGAAGGAACCTGAGCTACCCTCACCTTCTAAGGGTCAATGGGTTGAATTTCTGATGTGTGATGCCTCTGGGAAACCCAAGCCAGTAAAGGCTTGGGTTCCTAACCTAAACTAATCCTTTACCTCGTATGTGCAGGTGTTCAATACAGTGCTAAAACTAACACGTGGATAGTAGACAGCGGAGCATCCAGGCACATGACAGGAAACAGAGCTCTTTTATCAAATGTCAAACAAATAAAAGGAGGGCATGTTTCGTTTGCTGGAAACAAGGGAGGATATATCACAGCTCAGGGAGAAGTTGGAAATCAGAAAGTTAAGTTTGATAGGGTGAACTACGTCCAGCAACTTCAAAACAACTTACTCTCTGTTTCTCAAATATGTGATAAGGAATTTAAAGTCATCTTCGACAACAAGAAGTGTTACGTACTGAAGAAAGACTACGTGATCCCAGAGGACCAAGTTTTGATGACTGCTTCAAGATATAAAGATCTTTATGTCTTGGATCTGTCAACAGCTTCTACAATGGATCATGAGGCTCAGTGTTTTCTATCCAAAGCTACTGAAAAAGACTCCATCTCCTGGCATAGGAGAATGGGAACATCAGTCAAAGGAAGATGAATCACTTGATTCCGAAGGATCTGGTGAGAGGTGTAAATGTCAAGAACTTTCAGCTTCCTGATTTCTGTATAGCTTGCAAGAAAGGTAAACAGACAAGAAGTCTCATAAGGAAAAGAAAGTTAATTCAATAGAACTTCCTCTTGAACTTCTACACATCGATCTGTTCGGTCCAGTCAGTACAAAGAGCATTGTAGGCGACTTGTACTGTTTTGTGGTCACCGATGACTACTCAAGGTTCACTTGGGTAGTGTTTCTGAAATCCAAATCAGAAACATTTGAATCATTCAAGGAGTTGGTAATCACACTGGAATCTCTCTACAAGCTGAAAGTTAGACAAGTACGCTCAGACAACGGAACGGAATTCAAGAACCAGGGGATGGAGGAATACTGCAAGGAAAAGGGGATTGTGCATCAGTTCACTTCTGCTTACACACCTCAGATGAATGGCGTTGCTGAGAGAAAAAACAGGAGTTTGATAGAGACAACATGACTATGATGGCAGACTCGAAACTGCCTATCCAATTCTGGAATGAGGCAGTGGCAAATGCATGTTATACACTGAATCGAGTCCTGATAGTCAAGCGCCATGGAAAAATATGTTACGAGCTACTACAAAGACGCAAACCGAACTTGGAGTATCTCGAACCATTTGGGGCACCGTGCACAATTCTGAAGAAGACACAAGAGGGTAAATTTAGCGAGAAGGCAGATGAAGGCATCTTTCTAGGATACAACATACCTAACAAGCGAGTTTACAATAACTCAACAGGTCTAGTAGAAGTTTGGTGTAATGTTGATGTTCAGCGATTCACCACACCACCTATGGCAAAGGACCCGCCTACTTCTTTGACTATGATGGATTCTTCAAGTCCTTCAACATTCCTCCCTCTCCCTCGGATGACGAACTAGCTACACGAATGATGTATGATAGCTTGAATCCACCAACATCTAGCTCACAGGGAGAATCATCTACAATAATTAAACCAGGTTTGATTTTAGTATTTTAGGGGGAGAATAAGTCAGCAAGCAACATTAAAAAAAAAGGGAAACCGAGGGAGAAGGAGTGGAAAGCTGATACAAGGTAGATCGTACTGTGATACCGATTCAAACCCTTTGGAATATTATAGTACACAGGAACAAGTCAAGAGGGACTTAAAAATCCTAATTTAGAAAAATAAAAAAATAAAAAAAAATAAAAAAATAAAAAATTCAAAGTATAAGTCTGTGTAGTCTAAGCAATATAAAAGGGAAGATGATAGAAAAACTGGTAACTCCTAAGGTAACATAATGAGATTAGACCTAGAGGTTGCTAGACCACAATTGATATGTCGGGAGATTCAACAATAGACCGGACTGGTGATCTCAAGATCAAACTAAGTTGTTCAACTGACTGTGGGCTCCCATCTATCACTGGTTAACACAATCAATATATTCCAATAAGGGGTAATGAGCATGTAAACGCCACAAATGTGTGCGGATGACCATAAATAGAGCAAAGCACGAAAAAATGAAAGAAAAATGCTATCAAGCTAATGACCTATGTTGTTGGTGCATTTGGTGCAAAATAAAAGCTGCTCTAACAAGGAGATAGGTTGTGTGCCTCTCTGCTGTGCGATGGCACTGACCTGAGGATAAGCATAACCTAGATATTCTAGAATTCATTGTTGTTTGCCGCCTCTTTGCTGTGCGATGGCACTGACCTGAGGATTGGTTTCTCTATGAAATCTCTAAGAATAGTCTCTTCTTGTAACAATACCCGTAGACCGCTCAAAAGCTCCTCAGGGATGTTGATTACCATATAAGTGTGGGATCCACAAATGTTCGTTGAATTAAATAAACCAAAAACAATCACCAGTTTGAGTCAAGAGTCTGTGTATGGATTTAAGTGGACAAACATATTGACAATCATTGTGGCTGCAATTCTTGAAAGTTCAAATCAATGTGGTAATCTAAGAGTTCCAGTATGATTCCCTAAAGCTGCTGATGACTCTGGATAAACACCAAGAATTGAGCATCGAAAGATTTTGATAACAAGTCCCAAATGATTTGATGTTCCTGTATGATTCCAAAATTGAATTGGTCCAGGTGTGGTCAATCTAAGTTGAAGCTTTCGATTCCAGAACTAAATCCCGTAGATTTCCATCTTAGGGTTTTATCTCTCACAAAAAGTCCAAAAACAAATTTTATTTGTGTATTTAGTTTAAGTTTCTAGTTTAATCTTTTAGTGTGTGTCTGTCGGACTACATCAGGAAAATCACAATGGAATTAACTCACCTAAAAAGATCATGTCTGAGATGGCCACATGTTTTTCAAAGTTTAAAGAGTCACGTCAGAGGTGAGAACGTGTTTTACAAGTGTCACGTCTGAGGTGACTGAATTGGTTAAGAGCTTATAATGTTATTGTCAAAAGTTAAAAGGATCTTAAAAGTAAAATGTTCAAAATGACTGTAAACTCACTAAGTGTGACTCATTCGCACGATTGGATCATGGTTATGGACCAACTATGCGAATGGCTCCCAATCGGCCGAATGGACATGAGAATGATCCATTCGACCGAATAGAAAGGGGGAGAATGAAGCAGTCGACCGACTAAGGCTCAATCAGTCAACTGAAGATGCGAATGAAAGAGACCGAATGAGGAAGTCGACCGACTGAGACTCAGTCGGCCGACTGAATGCGATTGACTAGGCCAATCGTACGACTGAGACTCAGTCGCCCGAATGAACTGAGCGGATGAGGCTAGTCGGCCGATTGAACTTAGGTTTAGTATTTAAGGGCCTCAGTCAATCGCATGTTGCTCACCACACCAAAGTCGCACCCAAATCGCATTCTTCCCGTTACTCTGCCATAATTGCTACAGATCCTGATTTACATTGCTGTTGAGTTTCTTACATTCGAGTGACGATTTTACAGGTACATTACTCTTGAATCTTACCAAAATCAGAAGATTAAAGAACCTACATAAGAGACACTCGATTGAATCAAGAACCAAACTGTGAAATGACCCAATCACCTCCGTAAACTAAGCAAAATGTTAAAATTAAGTCTAATAGGTTATTAGTGACAAGTAGGCGAGTCTAATGGACCATTAAACACTGTTAAATGACTTAAATTGGTCAAGATTCGACCCACAGGCGATCGAACAGTGGGGCAAGTGACAGGTCGATCGAATGAACTCCAATCGCACGATTGAACCTTGCGATTGGGTCATTCGGCCGAATGAACCACCCGAATGAGTTCAGTCGGCCGACTGAACCAATCGAAGACTCAGTCGGCAGATTGAACTCAATCGCATATCTCATCCAACCGAATGAACTCAGTCGTACTTAAGAACAACCGAATGACTCCAGTTGCATGATTCATTCGCATGAATGAATCAGAATGGAAGTGAAACACTACACTTAGAACTGAATTCTGATGTATTATGTACTAATGATCATGTGTTTTGTGTTCAGGAAAAATGGCTGACAGATGGTCTCTTAATCCAAAGCACAACATATGTACCCATTTGGACCACACAACTCGGAACGGGGCCAAGTTCTTCGAGATTATAGCCTTCCTCAAACGCTCACGGATACATAAGGCTATATGTACACCGTGCACGCCTTACAATTCACTACACCAGGCATTCTGGGAGAATGCCTCAGTGGATCTCTCTCGTGAGCCATACAGCATCCGAAGCACCATTATGGGTCAAGCTATCGACATTACCGCTACTGACATCCAGAGAATCCTTGAGTTTGGGGATGACTCCACTCACCCCACTAAGTTACATCCTTTGACAGTGAGAGGGTGTTGTTGATACATGTATGTCCCTAGATCATGATATGTGATGTAATAGATCTTGTTTGGTATGATTAATGAAATGATATTGATAGTTTGTTAGTTATAATGTTTAATGTTTCATTAATGTGTCGACATTGAATTGGTTAATTAGGTTAGTGATTGCTCTGATACCTCTTGTTAGGACCTGGTATTTGACCGAAATACCTAGAGATTAACGTGTAAACCAGATCAAATAGTGCGGAATCCTATTTGATTGGCGATCCAATCAGTGAGAACACACGAAGAATCAATCAAGGATTGAAACTCACGTTAGAATCGATTGGGAATCGATCTAATGTGTTCTATGAACTTGGAGAACGAATTGGAAGGTTTCTGGACGGCTAGGGTACGTCTGGAATCGTAATTAATCGAGAGTCCCTGTTTTTCACGAATTGAGTTGAATTTATAGGTTGATACTATTCAATCGTGCGACTGAACCATTAGTATGGTTCAGTCGTGCGATTGAACCATGCGGTTGATTCATTCGTACAACTGAGTGTTCAGTCGTGCGACTGAGCCAATCTTATGTTACAATCGTACGACTGATCCAGTCTCCTGGTTCAGTCGTGCGACTGAGTCAATCGTGTGAAGTTATTCATGCGTATGGTTCATTCGCATGAGAACTTCATTATGTTAAGTTTGAATGTATTAATTAATAAACATTATATGTAATCATTCAAGCAATCACTAACCTAATTAACCAATTCAATGTCGACACATTAATGAAACATTAAACATTATAACTAACAAACTATCAATATCATTTCATTAATCATACCAAACAAGATCTATTACATCACATATCATGATCTAGGGACATACATGTATCAACAATGGAGATATCATTCTCCATAACTCTAGATACAATCCTTTGAAGATTAGCGCTCATGTCATACTCAACAGATCTCCAGTAGTCTTGGATGTGGAGATCGTATTTGGTCAGTGTAAGGTTTCATATAAGGCTCATGCAATCCGAAACATCCAACGTCGATCTTGCATGCATACATAGAAGTGCTAAGTAGAATGCTTCAGAAGTTTCACACTATGCTTTAGAATATATTCTAAGTGTGAAATCTTCCGAAGCCAAGACCAACGTCTTCCGAAACCAAACATAAAGTCTTTCGAAGCTTCAAAGACAAAGTCTTCTGCAGCCACACATGAAGACAGATTTCTTTCGAAGACTTTTGAGTACATGCTTTATCTTATGTACCTTTACCATAAAGCTGGACCACCTTTCCGTTGTAACTCTATTGACTCACCAACTTTCACAAGTTGACTCACCAACTTTTAGTACACATTGAGGTCTTGAGTCTATTACTTTCTACTTTATGTACTTTTATCATTTTTGTAATATATTAGGATGTGAGCTATGGAATGTTATAGTTACTAGTCAAACGTCAATCTGCCTTTTGAGTCTACATTGATTTTGTTGTTGTCTAGATCATATATCCAGCTGGCCTTCAAAGTATGGCTAGCTGTAGGATGTAGTATAAAGTATATCAGGTCCCTTGTATCTTTCTTTATGCTTTATAACACTTGTAAGGAACTTGAGAGCAATATACAACATTCTTGAAAGCCAAACACTTGTGTTATCTTGTGCTTGTTTTGTCTCTTTATTATTTGTGTTTCATTGTATCAAAGTGTGACTAGCTACTAGTTCCCTATTTAATCTGTTAAGTATTCTAACTTATTCTCCTTATTGTGTGTTGTGTTGTCAGTGACCATCCATTAAACGGTCCTGCAGTTGGTATCAGAGCATTCCAGTCTCTTGATTGTAAAATCTCACCATTTTAATATCCCTCACAAACACAAAATACTTAACATCTCAATGGAAGCTATCACTAAAGTTGATATGGAAACTCAAACCATGACAAAGTCCCCACTGATCACTGTTGAAGACTTTGACACTTGGTGCCAAAGAACGAAAGGTTTCATCAAGTCACAGACTCTAGGATGTGGAAATATGTTGTGTCAGGACCATACATACCAAGCACCTCTTCAGCTGCTGGAGGTGGTATGATTCTAAAGGTTATGGCTCATTACTCTGATAAATATAGAAAAAAGTGTAGAGATTGATCAGAAGGGCATGATAGCGCTTTAAACTGCTCTTCCAAGCTCCATATACAAAGGTTTCAAGAAATGCAAAGCAGCTAAGCAGTTGTGGGATACACTAAAACTGATGTATGAGGGGTCTACTAAAGCCAATGTGAACAAGAAAGATCTCCTAAAGTAGCAATTTGAGAACTTGACCTTTAAAATAGTTCAAACCATGACTCAACAATACTTTAGGTATGTTGAGATTGTAGACACTCTAGTGGATGTGGAGTAACTCTTGAGAACAAGCACATTGTAAGTGAGTTTATGTCCTCTCTTCCTAGGAAATGGACATATTACTGTGTTGTTATCAAGAGGACTAAGAACCTTTAGACTCTCACTGTGACTGAGTTGTATGGTATTTTTAGTGGATACCAAGTGGAGATAAACATGCATGGTTCATCTGGTAACTCCAGCAATCAAATGAGTTCAGCCCTGCATGTTACTGAAAGGGATAGCATAACACCTCAACATCATCTTATATTCTACAGTGCCAACTCACAAAAGGGTCCTTTCATTACCTCCCGGAGACAACAAGAGAAAGCTACACTCAAGGAAGCCTATTCCAAAAGACAAGCTCTTCACATGCCTTTGTGTCTTCTGATGAAAGCACAAGCAACTTTCTATTCACCCTTGAAGACCTAGACTATATCCATCCAGATGATTTGGAGTACATGGAAATAGTCCAGTAGATGGGTCTTCTCACTCACAAACCCAATAAGTTCGATAAGAGGACATGAACGAAGTTTCCAAGCAATACATCCAATGGAAAATTTGGGCTGGATAAAAACAAAGTCAAGTGTTACAGTTGTAACCAAATGGGCCACTTTGCAAAGGAGTGCAAGGCACCAAGGACAAATAATGGCCAAGCTCAAACCAGACCAAACTACACAGAGAATGCCACCCAGAATAAGAAGCCAAAACAGCAAGCTACAATTGTTGTTGTTGAAGAAGGAGGTTTTGACTAGAGCTTTCAGGTGGAAGATGCATCTCAAAACCAAGCACTAATGGCTGATCATGATAAAGAAAAGGTATTGCAACATCTCTATACACCTAAATGTATTGCTAAAGTTGATAGATACATGTCCTGCAACTTAGGGATGAGATCTGATCTTGAATCCTTGAATATCTTAAAATCTGATTTCAAAAGAGATGAAATGGTTATAAACTAAAAATAGAGGACTTAGAAAAAACCATTTCAGTTCTTAAACATGAACACATCAACTATAAGACTCAGATCAAATATCTCATAACCAAGTCAACTGAATGCTAGGCTGAGCTTGTGATCAACAAAACCAGGGCAGAATAATGTGTTCATAAAGAAAAGACCTTCAAGAACATTATATCCTCATCCTTGCATGCACAAGTTTGTTATCAGAATAAGCTGGGACTGGGATATAGTGAAACAGCTCCTCCATACACCATCTTGTCTGCAAGATCTCCTAGGTGTGAAACTTATGAAGATGACCTTTCTCTCATAGACCATGATGATGATGACGAAGTGATAGTGGAGAATGCCTCTATGAAGAGTGAAGAAGAGGATTCTAAGAAGGGTCACTATCCTTCAAAGGAGAGTAAGAAGACTGGGTTGACAAAGTCCATAAGAAAGAACTTAATCAAGAAGAGTAAGAGAAAAGAAAAGAAGGCTCAAGAGATCAAGACCACCTTCTACTCTAAGCAGAAACAAGTTTTCATCTCTGTAGGATTTGAAGTGGTAAAGACTGAAGATACTAACTTGAACACTAGTACTAGGAGTTCTACGTTAGTATCAACTCATCCCAGCAACAAGAAGAAGGCTGATCAGTTGTCTATCACTACTGCACATCCTGAACCATACAACTCCAAAGGAAGTTCTCACCCTAAAAGGACTTCCATTACATCTGCAAAGATAAAGGTGGAGAAGGAAAGTGATCAAGTTCAGCCTTGTTAAAGAAGGCTCTTAGGAAGAAGAAAATAGAATATTTTATGTGTAAGAGTACCTCTCATCTTGCTAAGGATCATCCTTACAATCCAAAAGGCACTCTCCACATGACCAAGAAAGATACTTCTAAGAGTTTTAAGAAGTAGCAAGCTTTGGAAGGAAAAACTTTTCCTTTCGGAAGCTCCAAAATGAAGATGAAGGCAAGTGGAAAATTGCCTTTGAAAGAAAATTTGGTCTCGAAAGAAGGGAATACTTCTGAAGCACTGAAGTCTGCTGTAGTGTTAGCAAGATCTTCTGAAGGTACAGTCATCAAAACATCCGAAGTTAGTAAAACTTCCAAAGTATTGAAGGTGAAGTCTAAGTTTCCAAAGGTGGTATGGAAAACAAAGAAAGACCAAGTGACTGAAAGTTCTCCATTAACATCAGCAAAGGATCCTCAAAACATGATTATAGGATCTATTACTGTTGCATTACCTTCAACTTCTTTTGATGAACCCAAGACAAGTAAGGCTTGGGTTTCCAAATGTAACTAACTATCTCTTTTATGCAGGAACAACTAAAGACAAACAAGAATGTATGGATCTTTAATAGTGGTTGTTCTAGGCACATGACAAACAATAGGTCACTACTCCAAAACTTTGAAAAGATTGATGGAGGACCAGTCACTTTTGGAGGAGAAGCTAGTGGTTACAGTACTGGAAGGGGCAAGGTCACAAATGGTAAGCTCGGTATTGAGAAGGTAAACTTTGTCAAGGAGCTTGGATACAATCTTTTGAGTGTATCTCAGTTTTATGATCAGAGTCATAACATGTTTTTAATGAGCATGAGTGCATTTTTCTCTAGCCCGGGATGGTCATTCCTCATGAGCATATCCTACTTAGAGCCCCCAGGATAGGGAACATGTACAAGATGGATCTACAAGAAACATCTCCCTCAGGAGAAGTTTCATGCTTTCTATCTAAAGCAAATAGTGATGAGTTTTTCCTCTGGCATAAAAGAATGTGCCATGTAAACTTTCAAAAACATGAATAAACTGATTAAGAATGATTTGGTAACTGGAATGTCAAAGAAAGAGTTTACAAGTTATGACCACTGTGTTGCATGCCTAAAAAGGAAGCAACACAAGGTACCTCACAAGCCAAAGGAAGAAACTCCATCACTACTCCATTACACTTGTTACATATGGATCTCTTTGGCCCCACCAGGGTAATGAGTCTAAAAAGGACCTCTTATTGTTTGGTGATCACAAATGACTTTACAAGATTCACTTGGGTCTTCTTTTTTAGAACTAAGGATGAGACCCTGAGATTTTAAAGAATTTTATCATGAAGATTAAGAATCAATCTGATCAAAAGGTCAATACCATAAGATGGGATCACGGAATTCAATTTTAGAATCAAATCCTTGATACATGTTATGATGAAAAGGGTATTACAAGACTATACAATGCTCTTAGGACTCCTCAGCAAAATGATGTTGCTGAGAGGAGAAACAGGACACTGATTGAAGCTGCAAGAACTATGTTGTCTGACTTTAAACTGCCCATCACTTTCTAGGCCGAGGTAGTCAACACTGCTTGCTATGTGTAGAACAATGTTTTAGTGATTAAGACACACGGTAAGACTCCTTATGAACTTTGGCATAACAGGAAACCTTTCATTGGTTTTCTTAGGTCATTTGGATGTCCTTGCACTGTCTTGAATACCAAGATCAAGTTACCAAGTTTGATGAGAAAACAGATGATGAACACTTCATTGGATACTCTTCCCAAGCTATATCTTATAGAGTATACAATCTTAAAACTAGAATAGTTGAGGAGTCAGCCAATGTGATCTTTATGAACACACACCCAGTGTAAATGGTTCGAGTCCTGATTGGCTATTTGATCTTGATTTAGTTACCAATTATTTTAACAAATCTTGTGAGAATGTTTCAGGATCTATAGATATTTTACTAACATTGATCTGATCCAATATTTGAGCTAAAAGACCTTCAAGCTATACAACTTCAGCCCCAGTTGTAACTAATCCTACAAATGAAGTTTCTATCAGCACAACAATGACAAACTCAGCTGGTACATCTGAGATGTCTTCAAATTCCAACTCAGAGACTCAACAACCAAATAAAGAAACTTCAAATGTGGAAGAAAATGGTGATGGTGACAGTGATCAAGAATTTCTAGATGTTGATAACCATCCCATAGAAGACAGAATCAATGATGTAAGACACTCATTGGATCAAGTTTCACTTGATAAGTGCGTTGATGTGGTGGGAGAAACCTCAATGCCAGATCTAAATTTCCCTAATTTGCATCTATCTCAGCAACATGCTGTGATCCCTCAGCTAAGGATCCACAAGTCTCATCCCACCACAAACATCATTAGAGATGTTGATTTAAGGGTAAGAACAAGAGGACAAACCCATGATGCAAATGTTTATCTTCACTCTTGTTTCTAGTCTCAAATAGAGCCTAAGAAGATTAATGAGGCTTTGGAGGATGGAATTTGGGTTGAAGCGATGCCAGAGGAGCTGCTTCAATTCAATAGACAAAAGGTTTGGAACATGTCCTCTTCCTCATAGGAAGACTACTATAGGAACCAAATGGCTTTTTAGGAATAAGAAGGATGACAGAGGACTTGTCATCAAAAACAAGGCAAGACTAGTTGTTTAAGGGTATACACAAGAAGAAGGAATTGACTACAAAGATGTCTTTGCTCCTGTAGCAAGACTTGAAGCTATTAGGATATTCTTAGCTTTTGCTGCCTCCAAGAACTTCAAGGTCTACCAACTTGATGTCAAGTGTGCATTTCTCTATGGGGTGATTGATGAAGAGGTGTATGTCAAATAACCACTTGGGTTTGCAGATCCTAATCATCCTAATTATGTTTGCATGCTTGATAAAGCTCTATATGGGTTTTATCAAGCAGCAAGAAAGTGGTTTGAGACTCTATCTCAGTATCTCTGCAAGCATGGATACAGAAAAGGTACTATAGATGGAACTCTCTTCATCAAAGGACAAGAAAATGACTTAATGTTAGTTCAAGTGTATGTAGATGACATCATTTTTGGTTCAACTAATACAAATCTCTACAAAGACTTTAAGAAGCTGAGGAAGGATAGATTTGAAATGAGTGCCATGGGGGAACTCAATCTCTTTTTAGGAATTCAAGTGAAGCAAGTTGAAGATGGCATCTTCGTAATTCAGTCAAAGTATGTTCAAGACATACTCAAGAGATTCGACATGATTGATTGTAAGGTTGCTAAGATGCCCATAGCAAGAAACCACTCCTTTGGGCCTGACCTTGAGGGGGAGTGTGTGGATGAACACCTTTTCAGGGCTATGATTGGGTCTCTTATGTACCTCACAGCTAGCAGGCCCAATATCATGTTTGCCATATGTATTTGTGCAAGATATCAAGCCAACCCAAGATGTCACACCTTATCACTATCAAGAGAATTTTAAGATATCTCAAGGTGCCTCATCACTTGGCCTTTGATATGCAAAGAATTCTAATTTCAATCTATGTGCATATACAAATATTGACTATGGTGGGTGCATTATGACTGCAAAGTTTACATCAGGGGGATGTTAGTTTCTTCGTGGAAGGGTAGTCTCACGGCAATGCAAGAAGTAATCCTATGTCTCTGCATCAACTGCTGAAGCTAAGTACATTGTTGCTACAAGCTGTTGTGCTCAAGTGCTTTGGATTTAAACTATGGGTTCAACTTTAAGGAGACTCCTATTCATGTAGACAACAATAGTTCCATCTCTATCATAGAGAAACCTATGCAACACTCAAGGACAAAACATATCAATATCAGGTCCCATTTGATTAGGGAAACTTTTGAGAAAGGATTAATGAAACTAGTCAAGGTTAACACAAATGAATAATATGCTGATCTGTTCACCAAAGAATTTGATGAACAAGATTCAAATATCTTGTATTAGTTATTAGGATGATTAACTTTGAGTAGCTTTTTCTTAAAACTTAATCATATCTTATTTCTAAAAATTTGTGTGTCCTTAATTTGTCTATATCTACCACCTTCATAAGCCTTTATTTTATTTGGAAGTAAAATTCCTTTTGAAGACTTTTCATATATTTTTGAAAATTTCTCTTTGGAAGATATGTTTTTACCTTTGGAAGAAATTTAAGTCTTTAATACAAACAACTATCACAGAAAATTTACCTTCGGAAGAAATCTCCAACGTATCTTCCGATGCTTAAATTCGTCTCAAAGTTCTTGTATGTTTTAAAGAACCTTTTTTCTTCCAAAAGTAATTAAATCTCAGAATCTTTTAGAACTTCCGAAGGTTAATATCTTTCAAAGAAAAATGCTCTAAAATCTTTGAAATCTCTTCCGAAGTCACTTTGGTTTCGGAAGCTTTCTTCTCAAAACTCTCAAAGTCAAATTACCTTCAAAAGAGTTACGACTTCCAAGAAAACTCATTTTAGGCAAAAAGCAAACTACTTTTTCAAAGGTGGGACCGACATCTGGATCCTCTTTCATTAACTTTGTCTGAGATCCATTAACCCAAGTTCCCCTTCTTTCTTTATCATCTTCATATACTCCTAAACCTAAACTCCCAAAGTTCTCTGAAACCACCTTTGTTCTTCACTTCCTTCACCTTGAAGCTATCTAAAATGGCCAACCTCAACTGCAGAAATGGGCCAAACTTCTCCATGCAGTTACACAGGCAACACAATCAGGTTGCTCTATTTCACTCTAAAAAAGATCCTCATTTCTCAAAGGTTTGTTATTTTTTGGCTCTGTCCAACTATTCCACCTCCCTTACCATTAATCTTGTTCTCTATGTGGATCATTGCTTGATTTTTAGAAGACCTGTCAAGAGGTCATTATGGATGGAGAGAAGGCACTATGTGCTATACTACAGGGGAGGACAATCTTTATTACTCCGGCCATCGTCAACACCCATTTTAAACGGATTATGAGGAAGGTGAATTATCCTTTCCTAAAGAAGCTGTCAACCACTCCTTTGAGGAGATAGGCTATGAAGGAGAATTCTCTGTCAAGACCTACAAAAAAGGGAGGTCTCCTCCTAGTGGAAGTACTTACTTCATGTGATCATCCACAACTTGTCCAACACGCATGGGGGCTGGGACTAGATTCCTAAAGATCTCTCCTTCATAGCGCATAGGATGGTTTAGGGGTTCAAGTTTAGGTACTCTTAGTTTGTTTATATAAATTTGCTTGTTAACTTGGACTCCTAAGAGTATTATATGTTTCCAAGATATGTTCAACATATTCTTAACTATGACTAGGCTCATAGTTAAGGAAAACAGGTAATATTCTTAAATTGGGATAGATGAAGCCCGACATCTTTAAAATTTTGAAGAAGCCAACTACTGCCTTCTCTAGGGTAGAAATAGCCCTTGTCCCTAAAATGTTAGAGCTCATTGATCAAAGTGACAACCTAGCAACACAAGCTAGTGTTAAACCCATACCTTCTACCTCTCAACTAGCAAAATAGCCATATATCACCCACACCTAACAAAGAAGATCCAAACAAACCCCTACACAAGCTACTCAATCTGTGCAGGTCCCCATATTACTACCCACATAAGAGGAAGTGGAGACTAGAGCTCCCACTTCCTTTTAGGAGCAAACCACTCCCATCTCTACAAGAATCAAGGCTAAGGCTCCTCATGCTCATCCTGATGAGCTTACTAGCCCAACAACCTTAAGCCTTCACTTTGAGTCTCACACTCAAGTGAACAACCTTCAGGGGTAAGCTACCATCCCGAGCCTTTAGATCTCAACTAACTAATCCCTAGCCTTAACTTCTATGATGATAAGACCTAGGTTTCAGTGAGTACCATGAGTCTTTTTACTCTTCCCCCACTTAAAGCAAGATGAGTGCTCCTGACTCTCCCCTGTCTAGCCAATATCATCTACCTACTATTGAGGTGGAACTCCCCGACCTTATTCAGGAGGTCCATATGGAAGAGGTTCTCGCTTCTACAAGTGATTACATCTTTAAGACCCCAACCATGGCAACTCAGTCTACTATCACTCCATCTGAAGTTGTCAGTGATAAAAGGAAAACCAACAGCCAAGAACATGATGTTGTTGGTGAGATTGAGGACTTTGGTCCAATTATCTCATCCCCCAATGAATCTTCTAATAAAGATGAGGGGAATCTGAGACTAAAGGTGCGAAAACTATCAAAAGCATGCCCCTATTTCACCTCTAATGTTAGTCACTTGGAATCTCAGGTGACTACCTTACAAAAAAAGGTCAATGATCAAAAACTTGACATATCTTATCCCAAGGAGAAACTAGATAGGAGACTATTAAGAAGAGCTCATCCAGGAACATAAGAACCTATGGATGTGATTGACCTAACTCTTAGCTTACCTATGCAAGAGGGTGATGCTACCAAAAAGGGGGAGAAAGTAATTACAATCATGGAACTTGGGAGTTCCGCATAGAGTATGGACACATGGCAACTTCCTCAAGTTCACATTGATGTGGCCTTTATAGACTCTCTCATGCGGAGTCTCTTTGAGGAATGCATACCAAGAACTATGTCATCTCCACCTCAAGGAACTTCCACTTACATCATAAGGTGGAGGTATGATGCTAATAGAAGAGCCCTTATTCTTCAAAGAGTTCAAGGGCAACAAGAGGTCTTCAACTTTCATATCTTGAACTACTATGAAGGTCTTGACCTTTCAACATGCCACTTGACAACCTAAGCCAATCTAGACAAGCTGACAAGTTGGCTCAAATGGTTCAAGACAAGATTACTTAAAAGTTCAGCCTCAGAAGAAGACAAAGGCAATCACGCAATGTCATTGGTCAACTAGATGTTTAGGCAAACCCTGAGATTAGCTTCAAAGGAAATCCTTGACTGAAGGCCTAGTGATGGAACCTGAGAGCCCTCTCACACATACAACTACTTTAGAAATCCATTCCTCTGACGAGATAGCTGTTAGTGAAGGTGTATCTCAACCCCTCTCTGGCTAGAGCATGGATGCTATTCCAAGCAATGATGGCCAAAGCTCTCTTCATCCTGAGTCATAAAGGTCTGTGAGTGACAATAGGAAAAGGACAATGACTCCTGAGGAGATTAAGGTTAAGGAGAGAGAGAGAAACAAAAAGGAAGCTAAAGGGGAAAAGTTCCTTTGCAGGGTATGCTGGCTTCATGGAAGCGGCAATCAGAGTTGCACCCAAACCAAACTCTAAAAATGATGAGTCAAGGGCAATTAGGATTGCTTACTTATAGACCAGGAACTATGATATTGATAATATCATCTCCCTCCCCTTACAAGAAATGAATGAACTGACTGGCATGGAATTGTCAAGTGGAGAAGAAGGAAGTAGAGGATGCAAGATTGCTTCTTCAGATCAAGGAAGAAAAGAGACTAAAAAGGCTCTACAAACATGTTCCAGGAAGAAAAGAGACTAAAAAGGCTCTACAAACATGTTCCTACTCTCTTACCAGTTTAAGAAAGTCCTATTCAGGATATTGTGGCTCCACAAGAACCTTAAATAGACAAAGAAACTGATAAGATCAACATGATCAACTACCTGAGTGCCACAGGTCTCTACTAGACAAATGCACTTCTTCCCTTATCCTTTAAGTACATTGAATTTGAGTATCTCAAGAAACTTGAACTTCAAGTGCTCAAAGAACGAAAGGCAACAAATAGGAAGATGCAGGAAGAAGTAGCCAAGTTAAGAGCCATCATCCAGATGAGCCAAAATAAGTCTGTAGATAGGCAGAGGATGATTAGCTTTTTGAAGCTATATGGATTCTCCAGAAGGAGACTTGGACCTATATCTCTATCCACAATAGATGAGCACATTATGGTGATCAAGCAAAAGATTAAAATAGGAGAACTTGTTGACTTACACTCCCCACCAAGTTAGGTCCCTCAAGAAGTGGAGGTAAATGTTGAATCTTTTGAGGCAACATAACCTGGACCTCCTGCCGAGTCTCAACAAGCTTCGTCTTCTGATCCACAACATGGTTCTATCCCCTCTTATCTGAACTTGTGAGAGAGGAAGACCCAAGTGAGAAAGACAAGGATGATCAACAATGTGTTGTAGAGTCTTCTTAGTTAAAGAGTTTAAAGAAGAGAAAAAGGATAACTTCTAAACAAAGTCTAAGAAGAAGACGAAAGAGACATCCATCTCTAAACCTTAGAAGAGTCAAAACATCCTGAGGATGTACAACAAGAGGAAGCTCTACCAACTCTAATCCAAGTAGCTCCTCTGGCATCAAGAAGACCTATCTTACCCTAGACTTACACTACTAATATAGAGAGATGGTATGTGATCAGAGATCAAGGTATTGAAGATGTTTACACATGGAAAGACATGTTCAATCTACCTCTTCATAATTTTTTTGGAAATGAGAAGACACTATTAGAGTCTGAATGCTCCTGACCATCTTATGAAGAATGGAATGGTCATCATCATAATAATGATTATTAATATATGAAGTCTTCAATTATTTTGGTAGGATCAGCCTACGGGGAGTTTGTAAGGTTTCATATAGGGCTGATACAATCTAAAACATCTAAAGTCTATCCTACATGCATGCACAAAAGTGCTAAGTAGAATGCTTCAGAAGTTTCACACTAAGCCTTAGAAAATATTCCAAGTGTCAATCTTCCGAAACCAAGACCAACATCTTCTAAAGCCAAACATGAAGTCTTCTAAAGCTTCAAAGACAAAGTCTTCCGAAGTCAACACATGAAGATATATTTCTTCTGAAGACTTTTGAGTACATGATTTATCGAATGTACCTTCACCATAGAGCTGGACCACCTTCCACTGCAACTTTGTTGACTCACCAACTTTCACAAGTTGGTGAAAGGTCCATACTTTTGGTAACGATACATTGTGATCTTGAGTATGTTACATTCTACTTTATGTACTTTTATCATTTTGTAATATTTTATGATGTGAACTATGGCATGTCATAGTCACTAGGCAAAAGGCAAACTACCTTTCGACTCTACATTGATTTTGTTGTTGTCTAGATCATCTATCCAGTTGGCCTTCAAAGTATGGCCAGCTATAGGATATAGTATAACGTATTTCAGGTCTCTTGTATCTTTCTTTATGCTTTGTAACACTTGTAAGGAACTTGAGAGCAATATACAACATTCTTGAGAACCAAACACTTATGTTATCTTGTTCATGTTTTGTCTCTTTATTACTTGTGTTTCATTGTATCAAAGTATGACTTCTTACTAGTTCCCTATTTGATCAATTAAGTATTCTAACTCATTCTTCTCATTGTGTGTTGTGTTGTAAGTGACCATCCATAAACAGTCTTGCAGTCGAGGAGTGAGAGATCGCATACATGATAGCAGAGTCCCTGAGCCAGCGTATACAGTCATGAAATCCAGCATCCTTTGGATTCTGATCGTCAAGAATAGTTATGATGTTGTTCCGCTGGTCGAATTTTATATTAGCCATTTATCTAAAAAAGAAGTAGATGAAACACATTATAAAGATGTAATAAAATAAATAATAAAATATAACAATTAAAAAGAATAAAATTAAAGAAAAACCAAATTAATTTCGTTGGCTAAAATTATAGTTTCATTGGCCAAAACAGTAGTTTCAGCAAGCAAAAGTGCAACTTCGGTAGAGGTTCACATGAAGATGTAGTTTTGGTGGACCAAAACTATAATTTGGCAAGTTGAAACTGCGTTCAAATAAACAAAACTGTCAGGTTTGCTCAGACAACATAACCTTACACTTTTGCTGAGAACAAGTGAACTTTCGTTCAGTTTCTCTGAATGCATAGTACTTTCGTAGAATGAACTGTGAAGTAACCGAAAAGTGAACAATCAAATACGTCCATTTAATGTGGATGAAACCTAGATTAAACTATATACTCGGGTTCAAAACGCACACCTAATTCTTAATCAGGCATCCAATGGCTTAAAATCAAAGATAAAGAGATTTCGATTGGGAGTCTATTTTTAGGTCTCTGAAATACAAGTATGGTCAACTACACGGTGTGGGAAAGCGCCACGTAGTGTATCAGAGATTGTAGCGACTTATCACATAAGCCATACTTATATCCACTTGTTTATAGTTGGTTCTTCCGAAGGTAAACTGGCTTCGGAAGAATAAGTTCTTCTGAAGCCAATTATTCTTTGGAAGAAGCAATTTCTTCCAAGACTTCTACTAGTCTTCTCAACTTTGTTCTTCAGAAGTCTTTGTCTTGAACCTTCTAGGTGATTAGCTTCAGAAGTAGAGTGACTTACTCTTGAGAAAACTTAGTTTCTCTTCAAAAGTTCTTACTTAAGCTTTGGAAGTTCTGATATGATTCGGAAGACTTTCTTTAGTTGTACCAAAAATATTTTAAGTATTGTTTTGTTTGTACAAGCCTTATCTACCCCAACAAACTTCCCCTAGGTTGATGCTACCATAACTTCACTTTCTTCTACTTCTCAAAACTTTCAGCACCAAGGAAGTAAATATTTAATTGTTTCTTTGTTCTTTCTAGAGGTGGTGTTGAGAAGTTTGTACAAGTCACTAGTAGATAACATGTCTGGTTTGTTACTTTGGATGATATGTATCCTTTGTTGTGGCCTTGGTAGAGAGTTAGTTGACGAGAGTTATAGTCATACTTCCATCTAACTACGGGCTCCAAATCAAGGCCTTCACCCATTTATAGGAAGGTCTTTCCTTTGGTTGACCCTTTTTTTTCTTCCTTCTCTCTTACTTTCAACTCTTCTTCAATCTTTTCCCTTGTTCGGCAAGATGAATACTACTCAAGTGGTTCCTGATATGAGCAGCTACTTGAGAGTTGGAGGGGTTCGAGAATGGTTTATCTGCTAACTCAGCAATACCAAACTTGCTTGAGTGTAGCAAGATGGTGTATTGAGTCAGTTGACCTCACCGTTCTCACTTTCCACAACAAAGTTGTGAGAAGATTCTTCAAATCTCCACTACACAATCTTCTTCCAATGAACAAAGGATTGAAATGGTAGCTTCTCCTCTTTCTTGTTGTCCAGTAAAGTCACCGGCCTTCTTCTCGGCTTCTTCACTTCTTCATTGAGTGAATCAGAGTTGGTTGCAAGTAGTTGAAGAGCCTAGTCAAAAGTTCCCCTAGGCAAATCAAGGAATGCCTCTCTTGTGAAGGAATAAGAAGAGCCATCAATGAATGTTAATTTGATAAACTCCTCCTCATAAGAGACTTCGCTCAAAGTTGTACAGTTGATGAGCTTCTTCTTGATTTCCTTAAACTCCTCCATGGTTAGAGGGTTTACTTGGTTCAGAGGATGGCTTGGGTGATGTATGAGTGGGTGATGGATGAGTGGGTGAGGGATGAGTGGTTGATGTTTGCGTTCTGGTAGTGTTTTAGGTCTGACGATGGGTAGTGATGGAGTTGTTGTGAGATAGTGGGTGAGGATAAGGGTAAGTTTGATTGAATAGGTTCAGGAGGAAAGGTTTAGGTTTGATGGGGAAAGGAAAGCGTGAGGGTTCATGTTAAGGTTGTTGTTTAGGAATAGGTGTGAGTAGTTTCCTCTAAACACAATGTGTTTGAAAAACCTCATTCCTTATTCCTATGCGAATGTCAGCCTTGATGTCATTAACATGTTGCTGCAGGGTTTTTTCTATCATTGGACCAACTTGCTTGCCAGAGAAGTCATGGCCCTGAGATATGCCTTCATCTATTCTTTTTCTCCCACCTTCTTGGCAGCTGCAAGTTTGGCCTCCTCCTCCTTCTTCTTCTCTTTCACCTTCTCCCATGAAACCTTCTTCATTTTCTTGGCAATCTGATCTTGTTCTTTGTGGAAAAACCACAAGATCATGTCATTATCATGAGGACTCAGCTCCTCTTAAGAGTAACCTCTAGAGCACAAGAAAGTTATCCTTTCCATCTTCATAGTTGCTCAGCTTCTTCCTTCTTTCTTTTTAATTCCTCCTCCTCGGCCAACCAAGTTGCTTCCTCTTCCTTTTGTAGAAAGTTTGCCCTTTCTAGCTTCACCAGCTCTTCCAATAGAAGTTATAGCAACTCTTCATTTACTACTCCTATAGTGACAAGTCTGTCAATAAACTCAATTCTTCTTTTGGTGTTGATAGCCTTTTGGGCTCCTTCTGCTGCCTTACTACTTGCATCCAGCAACTTCCCAATCCCGAGTCTACCTTTCTTCTTTAATTTCTCCAACCTTTCTTTCTTCAAGAGTTCTTCCGCATTCATCTTTCTCTTTACTTAGGGGTCTTTGGAAGATTCATCCTTAAGAGACTCTGGCTTAAAGGGTTCTGGTTAGGGAAGAGGTTGTTCTTATTGTGCTAATGGTGTTTCAAGGATAGGGATATTGAGAAAGTCCTTACTATTTATCTAAGAGACTAGATCAAGTATGCCCTCTGTGATAATCAGATCATCGGATAAGGATGACAGTCCGATGATTCCTTCCACAGCTTGCATCTCAACTTTAGAAGAAAATGGAGTTGCACTACTTATCCAACTAAGTCAGTTGTTGGGCCATCGGTCCTCATTTCACCTTCAAAATCAATCTCAGGTTCAACAAGGGCCTTAGGTTGACCAACTTTCTCCTTAGTGGTAGGTGGTGCATTCAACCTTTGAAGTCCTTCAACTCTAAAGTAAACTTCAGCAACATCCAGTGAGGGATGTTCAGTGAGGAGCTTATTAGGAACTTGGCTAAGAACCTATTAAGGTCAATATGTATCCTTGGGTCCACTTAAAGTATGATTGGAGGTGGCTGAGGTATGATGGTTGAAGATTTTTGTTGAGTGGGGTAAAATGAAGATAAGGTAGTGATTGCCAAATTTAGTTCATCTTGAGCTTGACTCAATACATTCTCCCCCTTTTTGGTAGCATCATCATGAGAAGTAGATGAGATAGAGGAAGAAATTAAAGAGATTTGAACATGTACATGCCTAATGGACTTCTCAATCTATGTCTCAGCTATTTTGGCCTTGAGGTTGTCAATTTTAGTTGTTGAGTGGTAGACCTATCCTCTAAAGTCTTAACCTTGGATTCAATATTTAAGACTTTAGAAAGTAGTTCTCTAATGGTGAGTTGCATACTTCTCTCATCTAGTGTTAGAGAATCATGGGGAGATAAGACAACATACCTAGTATGTTCATCATCATCGCCTGATGTGGTTTTTTGGCACCCTGATTTCCCTTTGAAAGTGATGTCTCTTTCAGAGGCATCAACAGGCAAGGTTGTTATAGACTCAGTCTCAGATATATTACTACTGCCCTGAGAGCCTAATGAGACACTCTCAGTAGTGGCAGCTGAGTCTACATGACTCCCCTTCACATCTATGACACTCATCTTAGTTTGGGTTTGCTGATAGGGGCTAGAAGTCAAAGGTTCCCTAGGGCTCAGTTGATCTAAAGATTGGTGAGGTAGATCAACATCATGGCCCTAATAGAACATGAAATTCTCATCAGTTTGGGTTAACAGGCCATTAAAGGATATAGAAGTTACACCTAGTGACCCAGGAACTTGATCAATATCTAATGGCACAAAGCCAATGATTTGGTTGTCCCATTTTGGCTGCTTAGGGAGTATTAGGACTCACCTTGAGGGCTAATAGTTTGGGTTTCAGGCTCATCAGGTTGAGACTAAGGAGATTCAACACTGATATTGAGGTCAATTGTGGAGGACGATTAGACCTCAGGCTGAATGGGAGGCCATCTTTTCATTCTATCCTTTTTGGTTTGAACAAAGGGAGCTTGTTCAATCAAAGTAGATTGAACAAGGGTCCGTTTCAAGCACCTTTGTTGAATGAATTTAATTGTTGGGGAATGTCAATTGGCATTGATGTGGTCGTCTTTGGTGTGGGTTCATCACATGTTGGGTGCGCAGGAATGTCACCAGGAGCCATAGGCTCAATCATACCTGGATTAAGTGCAATGTGTCTTCCAGTAAAGTTGGTGGACGCCCTCTTTAGAATCTTGAATATGCCCGACCTCATGTGAGGGACAAGAAGAGTGTCTTCACAAAGAAGCTTGTCTTGGTCTAGCTCATAGTTGATGATGTGCTGAATGAACCTAGGATACATGTAGAATGTTTCCCTTTGAAGATTTCCTCTCAAGTTGTTTAGCACAAACTTAGAGTAGTTGATTCTAAGGCCTCTTACCAACCCATGAACAAGGCATCCTAAATCATAGGGAATTTGATCCTACCTACCTGACTTGTTGGTAGACAATGAAGAACAATGTGAAGCAGAAACTTCCAGTTGTAGGGGAAGTTCAATTTGTAGATCGTTGACCTTCATACATCACCACCATATCCCATTTAGGCACATGTGTCTTCCAAATCAGATTTGAGAAATTCAGTAGAGTGCCTTCATTATGAAGCACTAAGTGCTCGCTGATGGTCTATCCAGATATGATCAACTCGTGACCACAGATCCTTAACTTGATAAGCCTAACTCTATTCAGAGTGTTAGTTTGACCATTTGCCTAAAATTCAGCCACATGGTTGGAGTAAATAGTAGGGTTTACAATAAGGGCGATGTAGTAGGTAGATTGGGTCAGAAACTAAATGATTTCGGCAAAGTCAGCATCCTTCAAAGAATCAAGGAGTGCGACTTGGTTGTGTTGGAATTTAGGGCCATTGTTGAGAAATTTCAGAGAACGTTAGAGCAATTTGGGAAAATAAAGTGAAGATGAAGAATACTTAGGGCTTTCGAATGAGTAAAAAGGTATTAAATGCCATTTTCATTGAATACGTTGAAATAATATTAAATGTCATTTTCATTGAATAATACTAATCAATCAATGCATTACAATCAATTAATAACATAATAAAATTTCTCTTTAACTTTCACTAATTCCAAATCCAAAGTGTGCATTTAGAAGTCCACTAATCTTCATTCTTGAAATCATGTAAAAAGGTAACAGGACAGTTAATGAATTAGCTAGTGAGTAATCACAAGTTTTAATGCAATAGTGAAACATAAAACACAAACAACAAAATCAAACCTAATGATTGAATTGACACTGTCGACATATGAAGCCTTATAGAATGAATGATTCTGGTTCCATTCATCATGGGACTAAACAAATGGGGTGGGTTTGTCAAACCAATAGATCTATCATTGTTACCGTGGTTGCCTAAATTAAAGAGTTAGGGAGCATCGGTGTGGTCAAGGCTACGACTGAGAAGCTGGAAAGGATCAAAGCCTTTATGAAGGCAGCGAAAGATAGGCAAAAGCCGTATGCCGACAAAAGATGTGGACCGATTGAGTTAATGGTGGGGGATAGAGTTATGCTAAAAGCCTCACCTTGGAAAGGCATCATTCGGTTTAGGAAGCGGGGCAAGTTGAGCCCGAGATATATAGGGCCTTTCCGAATCATTGCTCAAGTAGGAGAGTGGCCTATAGATTGGAGTTGCCCATGAGGTAAATGGAATTCATGCGACGTTACATGCATCTAACTTATGAAAGTGTTTAGCCGATGAGGATATGGTGGTGCCACTGGAGGATATTGAAGTGGACGAATGGCTCAATTATGTGGAGCAACTAGTGGCGATCATCGATCACAATGAGAAGAGGCTAAGAAATAAAGTGGTTCCACTTGTGTGAGTGCAGTGGAAGCACAGAAAGGGGTCAGAGTCCACTTGGGAAGTTGAGGAGGAGATGAGGCAACATTACCCTCAACTATTTAGTGACTAACAAGTTTCAAGGACGAAATCTAAATAACGGGTGGACTTGTAACGCCCGAAATCTAAATAAGGGGTTTTGAAAGTGGCGAAGGATCACCCAAAACTCATGTTTTTGTGTAAGAAAACATGTAAGAAGCTTAAATATAGCTTATTAGGTGATAAACCAAGGTTTTGGGTGTAAAATATTGAAGTTTTGGGTCAAAATGGGTTGGTTCGTAATTTCAGCCTATTCTGCGAAACTGGGTGTTCATCCAGCGAAATTATGTAGTCATCCAGTGAAATTATGTAGTCATCCAGCGAAACTACGAAGACCGTCTGTGAAACTATAGTTTCACAGATAGTTTTGCAGACATGGTTTCCAATGAATGTTGGGCGAAACCGGCAGCGAAGATGCCAGCGAAACTACTAGTGAAACTAACAGCAAAACTGCTGATCATTTAGCGAAATTAGGCAAAAATTAACTTCTTTCAGTGCTAACTTATCTCCAGGCTGCGTAGTGTGACCCTTTCTGAGAAAGCTTGATTGAGAAGCTACAAATCGAGTCCAGGCGAGTTCTACATCCCCTATTTTAAAGGTTTTAAACTTGTTTGGGGCTGGAAATACATACTAAATATACGATTTAAATGACCAAGATTTTAAGAGGTTTTATCTGGGAGATCGATTTTTCTATATCAAAATGTGCTACATAAATGACCAGCCAGGGGCGTTGCCACTTAGACCACACTAGGCGTTGCTGCCCCTAAGACCCCATTGTCAAGGCCTACTGCCCCCGAACCCCCACTACCCCGCGGAGGGTCAGTTACGTTCTATGATGTCTTGTACTTATTTTGCATGTGCTTGTGTATGTGAATGGATGATGCATGATGTTTTGATGATGTGTGATGATGTTATGCTTATGTAAGATATGTTTCCTTATTTTCCTTATTACGTATTATGATGTGACTTTACGTGGTGTGATAATGATAATGAACGTAAAATATTATCTTAATGAAGTGAAAGATTTAAGATAATCGAAGCGGAACATAACGAATGAACGAATGAAAGTTCTTGCAAGCAAATGAAACGAGGTTCATAACTCATTGAGAGTTGTTAACTCAGCTGTGTGTTTACAGCGTGCGATCTTGGCTAACCCTTAAGGGTTCACACATAGGGGAGTTAGTCTATCTGACTACTCCATATATGTGATATGTGTGATATGGGATCCTTGTCGCTTAACACTAGATGATATGGATTAGTGCTCAAGAGGGGGGTTAATCATACGACAAGACCTAGATAGAAGTGAAAAGATAATAAATACACAAAAGTGCAATAAGTGCGAAATGTGCGAAATGTACAAAACGAACGATGAAGGAAGATAATAAATATTACCTTGTTGTACGTATGATGTGTTGTAGGACTGGTGAAGGGTATGCACTTACAACACAATAGCACAATGAGGAGAGTTGCTAAGAACACTTAACTGATCAAACAGTGGAATTGGTTAAACTTTTGTAATGATACTCAAAACACAAGAAAATATGAGACAGAACAAGATAGCAAAACACACAAGGAGTTGGTTTTCAAGATTGCAATATATTGCTTTCTTAAGTTCTATTACAAATGTTATAAAGCATATCTGAAAGTTGCAAGTACTTGAGATACATATACTATATCCTATAGCCAGCCATACTTTGAAGGCCAGCTGGATACAATTGACTAGACATAAACAAAATCAATTATAGACTCAAAAGGCATATTTCCTTTTGATGAGTGACTATGACATGCCATAACTAACATCCTAATATATTATAAAAAGGATAACGTACATAAAGTAAAAAGTTACAGACTCAAGACCTCAATGTATGGTTACCAAAAGCATGGACCTTTTCACCAACTTATGAAAGTTGGTGACTTTACAGAGTTGTAGCAGAAAGGGGTCCAGCTTTGGGTAAAAAGTACATCAGATAAAGCATGTGTTCAAAAGTCTTCGGAAGAAATCTGTCTTCAAGTGTTGGTTTCAGAAGACTTTGTCTTTGAAGCTTAGGAAGACTTCATCTTTGGCTTTGGAAGATATTGGTCTTGGCTTTGGAAGATTTCACACTTACAATATTTTCTGTTGTAGTTATGAAACTTCCAAAGCATTCTACTTCAATACACTTGTTCATGCATGCAGGAGAGACTTTGGGTGTGTGGGTTGCATCAGCCTTTACATATAATCCTAACAAACTCCCCCTAGGCTGATGCTACCAAAACAATTTGAAGACTTCAGATTTCAATAGTCCTCATCATGATGATAACCATCCCTTTCTTCATGAGATGATCAGGATCACTGGATCGGTAAACATTCGAGCATGTTCTTGATGGAAGGATAAACAACATCAATAACCAAGAGACAATCAATAAACAAACTATAATGAATGGTTTCATTGATAAAACCTAACGATTACAAGCTCGTTACAACATAAGAATCAAGACTCTTGGCAAGGGGAGATCGAGCATGATCTCCCCTCTTATCCTGCATCCCTAGGCTCCGGGCAGACTCCTCTCCAAAATCCTTTTCCTCTCTACACATTGAAACTGGTATATATAGGCCTCGACCCATATTAGATGCGACTGGGCGCATTCGTGCGATTGGACCATGCGTATGGTTCAATCATACGACTGGACCATGCGTATCGTTCAATCGTACGACTGGACCATAGTTATGGTTCAGTTTTACGAATGTCCCAATCGCATCTCTCAGTCGCACGAATGGTCCATTAGCATGGCTCAGTCGTACGACTGAGTCTCATTCGCATATGCTCCTGCGAATGACCCAGTTTCATGTGTTTACAACATATCATGTGTATTACATTAAGCCTAGACTATTCGACAAGCGACAGACACACTATATATGACTATATATGCTCCAACAAATTCCCCTTGGACGTTGCTTACGAATAGTAGATAACACCTCTTACAATCTTCAATCAATCTTTGCTCTGGTTTCCAATAGAATCAAACGAAAAACCATATTAGCCAACGTGGCCGATCCGTCATGTTGCTACAGTATCCCTGGAAATGAATTTAGGCATAGTAGCTTTCATTTACTTTGCAAAACACCATCATAGCAGCAAGATTCCCCATACGACTGATTTTTCCAGATAATGACATGAAAAGTTTTCGATTGCTTCAATCTTCACACAGGCTAACCTGATTAACATTAACACCTATAGAAATTCCCCCTCAAATTCAGCATATCCTAATATATAGACATTGTGCTCTTCTGGTGTCTTCATACGGTGTATTGGGCAAAAGGTAGAGGGTTCCAATCCACGTCTGACAGTCTACCCCAAATCAACATGTATTCAGATTCATCATCAGAAACCGGCTCACATAATCACTTTTTGATTGCGTCTTCAATTACTCTAAACATGGATTCCCCCTAAGAGTGAGAATCCTCTCTGTGCGGATAAATATAACTTGATTGGCCCATAATAGTCAGATGCTCCTAACTACACCACAAAATTAGCACCGACTGCTGACATCTTCTCCTCTCTCTTTCGTGTTCAACTGCATTCACCTATTCTGGAAATCCGATGAATAATGGGATATACATCAAAATTATTTGACAAAAGAACCTCAGGGTGAATATTTTTTTCTCATCCTCAATCCGTGCAAGAGGAAGTTCCAGACTCTTTTTTTTCTTTTTTTTTTGTCTGGAACAAATGCGGATGAGTCAATGCGGATGGCTCATTCGTGTGATTGAACATATGACTGGTCCAGTCGCATGACTAAACATACCACTGGTCCAGTCATACGAATGGGCCATTAGCATGGTCTAGTCGTACCAATGGTCCATTCGCATGGCCCAGTCGCATGAACGAGTCTGCACACAGATTTTCAGATCTGCAGCCGCCAGGGCTGTACAAAACCCTAATCTTACGAATTTTACATGAAACGAACCAACATAGACATCATAAAATTTGCAGTAGTGATTGGAACATTGTTTCGAGTTTGATTTTAACATAGAAACTACACACGTAACCAGATCTGAGCAAAACACGAAGAACATGAATTGGGTCTAACATCAAAGAACCTGAAATAGATCCAGAAATCAAGAGCTCAGGTTGCTAGATTGATTGTTAGATCATCCAGCAGTAACCTGGCTCTGATACCCCTTGTTAGGATCGTGTATTAAACGAAATACTAACTAAAATACGTGTATACCAAATCAAATAGTACGGAATCCTATTTGATTGGCGATCCAATTAGTGAGAACGCATGTAGAAACAATTATGGATTGAATCTAAATGTTAAGAACAATTGGTAATCGATCTAGTGCGATCTATGAACTTGGAACAGCTTCTTAGAGGTCTCTGTACGGCTAGGGTATGATTTAATACGTAGGTTTTTCGAAGTGTTCTGTTGTTCCATGATTTAAGTGGTATTCATAGGTTAGGGTTTCTCATTCGGGCGACTGAACCATTAGTATGGTTCAGTCATGCGATTGCGTCATGCGGTTGATCCATTCGCATGACTGAGTGTTTAGTCGTGCGACTGAGCCAATCTCATGTTACAATCGTGCGACTGATCCAGTCTCCTGGTTCAGTCGTGCGACTGGTTCATTAGCATGAAATTGTTCATGCGTATGGTCCATTAGCATGGGCCATTCGCATGAGAACTTCATATGACTAAGTTTGAATATGTTTCACAATCATTAATTGACTTAGATCTATTCAAACAACCACAAACCTATATAGTTAGTTCAATAAGTGTTATTACATAAAAAGCAATGAAATATTCAACATTATAAGCACAACCACACATTGTATTTCATTAAGTACCCATTCTATTACATATGTGTAAGACAATAAATACATTTTACATTAAGCTCAGAAACTAGGAACACATGTATCTACAATCATTCAGACTCTCAAAGTGTTTTGTCATGTCAAAGGAATCATGCAAAGGCAGATTGAACATGTCTTACCACTACCTTGATCTCTGATGGCATGCCATCTTTCTGGATTTGTAATGAATGTCCAGGACAGGATGGGTCTTCTTGATGCTAGAGGAGTTGTTTAAATGGTAGATGATGGAGCATCCTCTAGTTTCACATCCTTAGGATGTTTTGACTCGTCCTGAGGTTTTGAAAAGGATGCTTCTTCTTTCTTCTTCTTTGGCTTTGGTTTTGAAGACAACCTTTTTCTTCTTTTTAATCCTTTTAACTGAAAAGACTGGCCTATAGTATCTGATTGATCGTCTTTGACTTTCTCAGTTGGGTCTTCCTCCCTCATAGATTTAGAAGGAAAAGGAGTTTGACCCTGCTGTGGATCAAAAGATGAAGCTTGATGAGTCTCAGCAGGAGGTCAGGTTGTGTTGTCTTAGGTTGTTCAACCTTAAACTCCACTTTAGGTGGAGCTTGACTTGGAGGGGAGTGTAAGTCTATAAGCTCTCCACTCTTGATCTTCTGCCTGATTACCATGATATGCTCATCTATAGTGGACAAAGACAAAAGGTCAAGTCTCCTTCCGGAGAATCCATATAGCTTCAAGAAGCTCATCATCCTCTGCCTATCAGCAGACTTCTTCATACTTTTCTGGATGATGACTCTTGACTTTGCAGCCTCTTCCCTTAGCTTCCTTTTGGTGATCTTTCTCTATTTGACTATCTCAAGTTCAAGTTGTTTGAGGTACCAAACTCAATATAGTCATAGGATAAGGGAAGAAGTGCAACAGCCTGATAGAGACCTGTGGCACTCAAGTAGTTGATCATTTTGATCCTATTTTCTTCTTTGTCTACTTGAGGTTCTTGTGGAACCACATCCTCTTGTACAGGACTTTCTTGAACTGGGGAAAGAGTAGGCACATTCTTGTATAGTCTTTTATTTCTTCTTTCTTCTTTGATTTCAATAACTAGCTCTCCATCCTCTGCCTCCTTTCTCTCGTTTAACAATTCCATGTCTACTAGTTCATTTAATCCATCTAAGGGGAGAGAAATGATGTTATCATTGTCATAGTTCTTGGTCTACAAGTAACTGATCTGACTACCCTCAACTCATCATCCTGAGTGTTTGGCCCGGGGGCAGTCCTGATAGAAGCTTCCATAAGTCTTGCAGACCTAGTAGAGGTACCTTCTCCCCTTAGCTTTCTTTTCCTCTCTCCCCCTCCTCCTCAACATCCTTAAAAGTTATTTTCTTTTCCCTTTGTCACTCACAGACCTTTATGACTCAGGGTGGAGAGTGCTTTGGCCTTCATTGCTTGGTGTAGCTTCCAAGCTCTGGCTAGAGAGAGGTTGAGATGCACCCTCACCAGTAGGTTTCTCATAAAGGAATGAACCTCTACAGCAATTGATGATGGTGAGATAGGGCTCTCAAGTTCTATCATTGGGCGTTCAGTCGAGGTTTTCCCTATGAAGCTAATCTTAAGATCTACCTAAACATCCAGTTGACCAATGATATTGCCTGATTGCGTAAGTCTCCATCTGAAGCTGAACTCTGCAGTGATTCTTTCTTGAATTCTTTGAGCCAGCTTGTCAGCTTGTTTGGATTGGCCTTGGTTGAGAAGTGGCATGCTAACAAGATCAAGACTTTCATAGAAGTTCAAGGTCTGAAAGTTGAAACTTCTTGCTGCCCTTGAACTCTTTGAATGATGAGGGCTCTTCTGTTCTAATCATGCATCCACCTAATTATGTGATTTGAAGTTGGTGGAGATGACATTGTCTTTGGTATACCTTCCTCAAACAGACTCTAAATGTAGGAGTCTATGGAGTCCACATCAACATGAACTTGAGGAATTTGCTGAGTATGCACAATTGCAAGTGAGGATGGTGAGTCCTTAATGTCCATACTCCCTGAAGAACTCCCAGGTTCTATAACTATAATGACTTTCTCCCCATTT
The DNA here is from genome assembly GCA_025506515.1 of Flaveria trinervia. Classification (NCBI taxonomy): domain Eukaryota; kingdom Viridiplantae; phylum Streptophyta; class Magnoliopsida; order Asterales; family Asteraceae; genus Flaveria; species Flaveria trinervia. The sequence goes on from CM046450.1 coordinate 85,394,422, forward strand.
TTGGTAGCATCACCTCTTGCATAGATTAGCTAGGAGTTAGGTCAATCACACTCACAAGTTCTTGTCTTCCTGGTTGAGCTCCTCTCAAAGGTCTCTCATCTAGTTGTTCCCTAAGATAAGAAATCTCAAGTTGCTGATCATTGACCTTGTTTGCAAGGTAGTCACCTGTGATTCAAGATGACTGACCTTGGAGACTAAACAGGTGCATGTTTGTGACAATATTTGCACCTTTAGCCTTAAATTCCCTCATCTTCATTAGAAGAATCATTGAGGGATGAGATGATTGGACTAAATTCCTCTCTCTCTCACCACCAGCTTCAGGTTCTTGGCTACTAGATTTCCTCTGCTCATTGGCAACCACAGTTCAGATGTCAATGGGCTTAGTTGCCATGGTTGAGGTCTTAATGATGTAATCACTTACAGAAGTGAGAGCCTATTCCATATGGATATCCTGAACAGGTTCAAAAGTATCCACCTCAGTTATGCGTGACTAATGTGGTTTAGACATAGGAGACTCAGAAGCACTCATCTCTCTTTGAGTAGTGGAAAAGAAGAGAGAGTCATGGTACTCACTGAAACCTAGTCTTCATCAGTATAGAAATCAAGGTTAGGAATGGGTTTGTTTAAATCTAAAGACAAGGGATGGTAGATGTCCCCTGAAGGTTATTCACTTGAGTGTTGAGACTCAGAGTGAAGGCTTAAGGCTGTTGGGCTGGTGAGCTCATTAGGCTGAGCATGAGAAACCTCAACACTGATCTCTAAAGTAATGGGAGTGATTTGCTCCTTAGGAGAAGTGGGAGCTCCGGTATCCACTTCTTCCTGTATGGGTGAGTATATAGGGGCCTGCACAGACTGAATAGTTTGAGCAGGTGTTCGTTTGAATTTTCTTTGGTAAGTGAGGATGATTTGGGGCTGTGTAGGTGGTTGAGATGTAGAAGGTGTGGGTTCAACACTAGCTGGTGCTGCTAGGTTATCACCTTGAGCAATGAGCTCTAGCATTATTGGGACAAGGGCTATTTCTACCCCAGAGAAGCCAACAGTTGGCTTCTCAAAATTTTAAAGATATTGGGATTCATCTGTCCTAGTTTAAGAATATTACATGTTCCCCTTAACTGTGAGCCCAGTTCACAGTTAAGAATGTATTAAATATATCTAGGGAACATGTAGTATTCTAAGGAGTCCAAGTTTGCATGTAAATTGGTATAAACAAATTGAGAGTACTTGAACTTGACCCCTTGAACCATTGCATGCACTATGAAGGAGAGATCCTCAGGAATCTAGTCCCATCCTCCATGCTTGTTGGACAAGCTATGGATAACCACATGAAGTAGGTATTTCCACTGAGATGAGACCTTCCCTTTCCTGAAGGTTATTACAGAGAAATCTCCCTCATAGCCCATCTGCTCAAAGGAGTGTGTTGGACCAAAAGAACCAATGAGCCTAATCAGAAAAACCTCTAAGTCCCACAGACATCACAACAACTGCTGAAGACTTGATCAGCTGTTTGACAAAGTCTGAAGATTTCAACAGCTGAAGACTAAAGTACTGAATCCTTCTACAGCTGAAGACCAAAGTCTGAAGATCAACAGCTGAAGAACAAAGTACTGAAGATCAACAGCTGAAGTACAAAGACTGAAGACATTAGCTGATGACAACAGCTGAAGTTCAAGTACAAGTACTGAAGCTTTCAGAGTTTGTTACAACAGCTGAAGAAGCATTCTTCAGTTGTTGTGATGGTTTCATTTCAGTGGTTTCTTTTTTGTTTCAGTATTTGTAAAACGACTGAAGAGCATGTTCTTCAGTCGTAGTTTCAGTAGTTCTTTTCAGTAGTTGTAGTGATAGTTAACACTTAGCATTTTTGTAAGAAGATGTCAGCTGTTTGACATCTTCAGCAGTTGTGTTAACTATCAGTAGTTTGAATAAATTCTATTAGATGTCACTATCAAGTGACATCAGCAGACGTCAGATCTCCTATATAAGAGGTGTTGACCTAATTGTATGTGTGACATTCTGTTACCACGAAAGCGAATATTGAATGAAATATATTTTGCAGAATTCTTTCTGTCTATAACTGTTTGTTCTTACTTTGAATATCTTTTGCGTTCTTGTGAATTGGCTAGTTCATTGTTTGTTCTCTGCTGCTATACTCTCAAATCAATCAAACGTAGATCACTGATCCTAACAAATGGTAACAAATTCTATACTCACATGATCACAAAGTTGATCACTCCAGGTGATATTTCACAAAGTACTGAAAGTACTAAAAAGAATGTCATAACACCTGGAGAACAAGCCCAAACTACTACATGTACTAAAGGAAAGAAAAATGCAAGTAGAAAGGGTGGGAAAACTACTAAAGAAGATATCAAGAAAGCAGGTACTAAAGCAAAGAAAACTGCTAGTACTGATAGCAAACTGCTGAAGAACAAGTCTTCAGTAGTTCATCCTCTTCAGCAGATGATCAATTAAGATGAAGAAAAAGCCATATGAAATATGTGGCTTATTCAATCATCTTACTGATGATTGCTGGTATAAAAAGGGCTCCAAACTCAAACATAATGAAAACATTAAAGAGAAAATGGAATAAAATGAAAACTGAGTTTGAAATCAAATTTGTATCAGCAACATCAAAACCTGTAACCCCAAAATCCAAAAAGAAATCCAAAAAGAAAGGGGTTAAACAAGCAACAGCTGAGATTGCTCAAAGAGAGATGGTACAACACAGGAACTCATCAAACTCAAGCACTAATGTGTCTGATGAGCTGAAGGCGTTATCACAAAATCAGACACAACTTGTTATGATGGTTCAACATCTATTGGGGAGAGTCAACCAATTAGATGCTCCTGTGTTGAAACCACAAAGAAGAAATTCCATGCCAAAGGAATCTTCTTCTTCACCATCTCCATCCCCTCAGGCTGTTATTCATAGCAAGTCTGTTAGTTTACCATCTGTTGATGTGAATAGACCCAAAACCAAAAAGGTTTGGGTCTCAAAAACTAACTAATTGTTTATGATTGCAGGTTTCTCAACATGCCAAAGTAGCATCTGGTATGTCGACAGTGGGGGATCTATGCATATGACAGGGAACAGCTATCTTCTTCATGACTACTCTCAAGGAAAGAAGGGGTTTGTTTCTTTTGGCAATGATGCAAAGGGTTACATCATTAGAAAAGGCTTTGTCTCCAATGGAGAAATAAAGTTTGATGATGTTAATCATGTGGAAAATCTCAAGTACAATCTCTTGAGTGTCAGTCAAATGTGTGATAAAGGCCATGTTGCTCTTTTCACCAGTCAGAACTGCAGGATTCTGTCATCCAAAGTTCTGAATTTGATTGATAAGGTGTTGGATGATCACACTCTCCTGAGGGCCAACAGGACAGGAAGAGTGTATGCCTTAGATCTTTCCAAGAAAATTAATATCAGAGGCCATCCTTGCCTATTTTCCAAAGCCTCTCCTCAGGAATCTAAACTGTGGCACAGAAGGCTGGGTCATGTTAATTTCAAAAACATGAATTAGCTGATCCACAATAGTTTAGTGAGAGGCTTACCAATAAAGGAGTTCCACTGTGATGAAACCTGCACTGCTTGTTTAAAAGGAAAATAGCACAAAGTCTCATTCCCTCCTATTAAGAGCCTAAGTCCACTGCCTGCTTGCAATTACTGCATATGGATCTATTTGGTCATGTGAGAGTGATGAGCATGGAAAAGAAGAAATACTGTCTGGTAATTGTGGATGATTACTCCAGATTTGTATGGACTTTCTTTCTGTATTCAAAGGATGAGGTTGCTCAGAAGATTATCAACTTTGTGTTGTATGTTGAGAAGCAGTATTCCCTTTCAGTCAAGTGTATAAGGAGTGACAACGGAACTGAATTCAGAAACCATACACTTGATGAATTTTATCTTTCAAAGGGAATCAAAAGGCAGTTTAGCATCCCAAGGACTCCAGAACAAAATGGAGTAGCGGAGAGAAAGAACAGGGCCCTAGTTGAAGCTGCAAGGTCTATGTTGGTTGACTCTGGTTTGCCACTAACCTTTTGGGCTGAAGCTGTTAACACAGCTTGCTATGTGCAGAATCAAGCCTTAGTGAATCAGAGGTTGATGAAGACTCCATATGACGTTCTACATCACTTGGCTCCTCTAATTTCATTTTTTAAATCATTTGGGTGTCCCTATTTTATTCTCAACACAAAGGATCAACTCCAAAAATTTGATCCTAAGGTGGATGCAGGGTATTTTGTTGGTTTTCATCTACTTGCAAAGCATACAGAGTCTTCAACTGCAGAACAAAGATAGTTGAAGAGACTTTGCATGTGAAGTTTAATGAATCTCCAATGGACAAGATTCGACAAAACCCTGTGGAGTTGTTTGACTTGGACATACTGCAATATGTTCCTTATCAACCTTCAGTTGTTGCAGACCATGTGGATAAATCATCTTCTGCAGCATGTCTTCCACCTGGTGGTATTGATGATGATGATGATAATATCAATACTCACCTAATCATGTTTGGTGACCAACTGCCTGTGTCTGCTAAACTTGATGTTCCTGTAGCTTCAGCAGTTCCTTCCACAACAAATGCTGATGAGATTTCCGATTCCTCTACATCTTTTGAGTTACCATCAAATTCTTGGTTTCAAGAGTCTGCATCAACATCTGCTGCTGCTGAAGGTTCTACAAACACTGGCACAGATATCATTGTTTATCACGAGCTGAAGAATCACCCAATGTCTCAAATCATTGGTGATATCAATGCTGGAGTTTCAACAAGAAGTTAATTGTCTAACTTCTGCTTCTATGCTCTCTTCATCAGTCAGCTAGAGCCCAAGAACTATCATATTGCTTTAAGAGACAATGGATGGGTTGAAGCCATGTAGCTTGAGCTACTTCAGTTCAAGAAACAGCAAGTGTGGGAACTGGTTCCTCTACGCCCAGGTAAGTGTGCAATAGGCACTAAATGGTGTTTAGGAATAAAACTGATGAAAATGGGCTTATTGTTAAGAAGAAGGCTAGACTGGTTGTACAGGGGTTCTCACAAGAAGACGGTATTGATTATGATGAAACCTTTGCCCATGTAGCCAGACTAGAGGCAATTAGATTGTTCTTAGCCTATGCTGCATTCCACCATCTCAAAGTTTTTCAAATGGATGTCAAAAGTGCATTTTTATATGGCAAAATAAAAGAAGAAGTTTATGTGTGTCAACCACCAGGTTTTGAGGACAATAAACATCCTGGATGGGTGTATAAACTTGATAAGGCTCTTTATGGGTTGAAACAAGCTCCTAGAGCCTGGTATGAGACACTTTCCACTTTTCTTCTCAGAATAATTTCACTCGAGGCTCCATAGATAAAACTTTGTTTATTAAGAAGGTGGATCAGCATAAGCTACTTGTTCAAATTTATGTTGATGATATTATTTTTGCATCCTCTGATCCCCAGTTGTGTGATGATTTTACCAAATTAATGAAAAAGAGGTTTGAAATGAGTGCAATGGGAGAAGTACAGTTCTTTCTAGGTTTGCAGATCAAACAAAAGGCTTATGGAACCTTTATTCATCAGTCCAAATATACAAAAGATCTTTGAATAAGTTTGATTTACAAAATTGTAAGCCCTGTTCTACTCCCATGTGCAACACCACACAACTGGATGCGGATCAGAGAGGTAAAGCTATTGATGAAACACTTTACAGATGTATGATTGGGTCCTTGATGTACTTAACAGCTTCTAGACCAGATATCATGTTTGCTACTTGTGTCTGTGCTAGATTTCAGGCTGCTCCTAAAGAGTCTCATTTGATTGTAGTCAAGAGGATCTTTAGATATTTGCAAGGTACACAATCTCTAGGTTTATGGTAGTCCACTGGACACTCTTGCAAATTAGTTGCTTTTTCAGATAGTGACTATGCAGGGTGCAAGTTAACTAGAAAGTAAACTTCTGGTGGATGTCAATTCCTAGGCAACTGTTTGATTTCTTGGCAGAGTAAGAAACAAACATCTGTTGCTACATCCACTGCTGAAGCAGAGTACATTGCAGCTGCAAGTTGTACCTCTCAGGTACTCTGGCTTCAGAACCAACTTTTGGATTATGGCATTACAGAGACTAAGACTCCATTATTAATGGATAGTGCTACAGCTCTGTGCATTGTCAAAAATCCTGTCCAGCACTCTAGGACCAAACATATAGAGATCAGACATCATTTTATTAGGGATTGTTTTGAAAAAGGTCTGATTGATCCTAAGTTTGTGCCTAGTGCTGATGACCTTGCAGACATTTTTACTAAGCCTTTGGATAGTTCGACTTTCCAAACTAGTATAAGGCTTGGTATGCTGCAGCTAGAATAAGTGATAACTACTGATGATCTCAGTATATAAGTACTGATGATCATTAGTACCATATCACATATAGTACTGATTCTGTTAAAACAACTGATAAAGTTACAACTACTGATGTAGTTATAACTACTGATGTCAGTAAAAACAGATAAGTACTGATGTCCTATGAAACAACTGAAAACAGCTAAAAGGCTGATGAGCAAGTGTTGAGGACAGTATGAAACTGCTGAAAGGCTATGAATTGACGAAAACTACTGATGAGAACTTTCACCTCAGTTGTTTCTACAACTGTTGTTTCATCCTAAACAACTGATGACAAAACCATGTCTTCAGTAGTTTCACAACTACTGATGACTAACACCAAGTCATTAGCTCTTTACAACAACTGATGACAAAACCATGTCTTAGTAGTTTCACAACTACTGATGACTAATACCAAGTTATCAGTTGTTTACAACACCTGAAGACCAAACGAGTCTTCAGTTGTTTTCAAACATCTGAAGTCAAAACCATGGTTTTCAGTAGTTTTATAACTGTTGATGCCTAAAACCAAGACTTCAGTTGTTTCAACTCTGAAAGGGTAATACCATGTCATCAGTCGTTTACAACTACTGATGACTAACACCAAACCCTTCAGTCGTTTTCCAACCCTTACCCTATAAATACCCAATCCCTAAGCCTTCAGCGCTTCATCCTCTCCAAACCTAACATTCAAATCTCCAAAACTTCTCTCTTATTAATGGCGACCATGCAGCTCAAACCACGCCATAACTGTGATGCCTACCTCACAAAATCACCATTCTGGACAAAGTTCGACAACGCCATTGATCTAATGGTCCAATCTCCCTACAAAACGGCCTTCCTTCTAAATCCCATCATTCATGCCGAATCCCTTCACCAGTTTTGGACGAACGTCACCCTCACCACTGGGGGAAACAACACCGAGTCTCTCCAGTCGGTCGTCAACAACCAATGCAACCAAAAAGGGGGAGATTCAGTCAGTGAAAGTAAAAAGAAAGAGGAGTGTAGAGAGGAAAGAGAAAGAGAAAGAAACACAAGTCACAGTAGGGGAAAAAGAGAAGGAGTTGGCTGTGGAGATTGAAAAAGAGAAGGGGAAGGAAGCTGACATGGAGAAATCAAAGAAAAGAAAGAATGAGAAGGAGACTGCCTTGGAGCTGATGGTAAAAGAGGCTGATGCCGAACACAGCAGATCAATGGATAACATCATTGATCAGTTGTTTAGGCAAGGCCATGACACTGACAAACTTGACTCTGAGATTAGAAGATTAGAGATGAAGAAATCCAAAACAGACGGGCAAGTTATGATGTGTTAGAAAGAGAAAGGGTAGAGATCATGATCAGATTTATAGCAAAATATCTTGGAAGATCAATGATCGAAATCAAGGCTTGGTCCAGGGACAGAATCTTGGCAACAACCACCAAGATCTGTTCGTCTGAAGTATACACTAAAGGATTAGTTATTGAAGCTTTAAATGAAGCTGGTGTTGGGAGCAGGACTGAACTAGCCAAGCAATCTAAAGCCACACTCACTTCCAAAATGCTAGAACAGCCTGTCAACATTCCCACACCTACACCACCAAAACAACAACCCACCAAACCAACTCCCTTACCCTCAAAACCAATAGCCGATGATGTACCCCAGAAGAAGAAGAGAAGGGTATTGAGGCTAGAAGATGATGAAGAAGATGATGATGAAGATAGGTTGCCACTTTCAGCTGTTATACAGTTGTCGAAGGCCACAAGTCACTCCTCAACAATTACTCCTGAAACCCAAAGACAAATTGTGAAAGTGAAGCTAGAAGAAGAAGAACTTCACAAACAACACGATGAGGAATTGTTGAGGAGGGTTGACAAAGCATATGCAGCCACATCTTATATCATCAACATGAAGAAGCAAGCTCTCAGATTATACACTCTTAAGCATACCTTTCAATATCAAAAGGAGAGAGTAAGGATTTGGCCTGATCCCAGGGTGTCTCACAGGATTCACAAGAAAAACATTCCACAGAGATACATTGGCCAGGTGAAAAAGATTGTAGATGAAGTGATCTCCCTGGTCTTTGTAGTATCACCTTGGGAAATCCTAGAAGACTTCAAGAAAGCTTATAAAGCTAACCAAACCCCACAGAAGATGCTTGAAAATAAAATGGTGAAAAAGGGGTTAGTTTATAAGAGGCTTGAAGAAGTCAGAAAGAATGAGCTCCAGTTGTTTCTAGAGGGTAATCACCCCGATGAATTTGCTTATAGAATAATAACAACTGTGGAGCTAAAGAATGGGAAACAGGTCAAATACCTATCTGAGTACTATGGGCCTGAATCATTATTTGAAGGAGGTGCTGAAGAGCTGACCATGGAGGAACAAATTACCTTCCTTGAGGCCTACACAAGAGAGTCATACAGACTCATAGTAGGGAAGTAGATCTCATGGATGGGGTAACAACTCTGTGTCCAGTTCCCCAAGACAGAGTTCCCATTCATACTTTTCCAAACAGATCATTGAGACTTCTTCCCAGGCCTGTGCTTAAAAGGGTCACTTCTGAGCTGATCTAGAAGACAAAAAGACCAATCCTTCTACCATAATAAGCGGGACATCTTCAATAAGTTTAGAGGTTTTGGCTGTATTGGTTCAGGGGGAGTTTGTTGGACCAAAAGAACCAATGAGCCTAATCAAAAAAACCTCTAAGTCCCACAGACATCACAACAACTGCTGAAGACTTGATCAGCTGTTTGACAAAGTCTGAAGATTTCAACAGCTGAAGACTAAAGTACTGAAGCCTTCAACAGCTAAAGACCAAAGTCTGAAGATCAATAGCTGAAGAACAAAGTACTGAAGATCAACAGCTGAAGTACAAAGACTGAAGACATTAGCTGATGACAACATCTGAAGTTCAAGTACAAGTACTGAAGCTTTCAGAGTTTGTTACAACAGCTGAAGAAGCATTCTTCAGTTGTTGTGATGGTTTCATTTCAGTAGTTTTCTTTTTTGTTTCAGTATTTGTAAAATGACTGAAGAGCATGTTCTTCAGTCATAGTTTCAGTAGTTTCTTTTCAGTAGTTGTAGTGATAGTTAATACTTAGCATTTTTGTAAGAAGATGTCAGCTGTTTGACATCTTCAGTAGTTGTGTTAACTATCAGTAGTTTGAATAAATTCTGTTAGATGTCACTATCAAGTGACATGAGTAGACGTCACATCTCCTATATAAGAGGTGTTGACCTAATTGTATGTGTGACATTCTGTTACCACGAAAGCGAATATTGAATGAAATATATTTTGCAGAATTCTTTCTGTCTATAACCGTTTGTTCTTACTTTGAATATCTTTTGCGTTCTTGTGAATGGCTAATTCATTGTTTGTTCTCCGATGCTATACTCTCAAATCAATCAAACGTAGATCACTGATCCTAACAGAGTGGTTAACAACTTCTTTGGGATAGAACATCTCACCTTCTCATCATTCAACTGAAGATGATTGTTGATGATGGCTGGAGTGATGAAGATTGTTCTCCCCTACACTATGGCCGATAGTGCCTTCTCCCCATCCAAAATGACCTCTTGGCAGGTCTTCTGAAATTCAAGTAGATGATCCTTATACAAAGTAGGATCAATGGTAAGGGAGGTGAAGTAGTTAGATAAAGCCAAGAAACAGCAAACCTCTGAGAAATATGGATCTTCTTTCTCAGAGTTTAACAAAGCAACTTGGCTATGTTGCCTGTGTAACTGCATGGAGAAATCCGGATGTCGGTCCCACCTCTGAAAAATTAGTTTATATTTGCTCAAAAAGTAGTTTTTTTGGTAGTCAAAAAGCTTCCGAAGGTAAATTGTCCTCGGAAGTTTTAATGAAAAAGCTTTTGAAGCCAAAATGACTTTGGAAGAATTTCTTGAGAGTTTTGAAAAGTTTTGCTTCGGAAGAGAATTAAAACTGGGACGTTTTGTTCAAAAGAACAAAGCTTCTGAGAGTTAATTTGCTTTGGAAGAAAATTATCCTTGAAAACATATAAGTGTCTGAGATAAGTGTTAAGCTTTGGATGATATTTTAGAAATTTCTTCCGAAGGAAAATTACTTAGTTATTTGTTTGAAGGCATGAGTTTCTTTTGAAGGTAAAAGCATATCTTCCAAAGGATCAAAAATTTTCAAAATTCTAAGGAGAGTCTACAAAAAAAAGTTATTATCCAGAGAAAACAAGAGCTTATGAAGGTGATGAACTAGACAACTTAGGACACACATATTTTAAGAAATAATATGAATTAGTTTTAAGAAAAACTTACTCAAAGTTAATCATCCCAATGGATGATATAAGATACTTAAATCTCTGTTCATCAAAAGCTTTTGTAAATAGATCAGCATATTGTTCATTTGTGTTAACTTTGACTAGTTTAATTAATCCTTTTTCAAAGTTATCTTTAATTAAATGATACCTGATATTGATGTGTTTTGTCCTTGAGTGTTGCCCAAGATTCTCTGTGATAGAGATAGCACTATTTTTGTCTATGTGAATAGGAGTCTCCTTGAAGTTTAATCCATAGTCAAGCATCTGATTTTGAATCCATAGCACTTGAGAACAGTAGCATGCAGCAGTAATGTATTTAGCTTCGGTAGTTGATGCAGAGACACAGGATTGTTTCTTGCATTGCCATGAGACAACTCTTCCACCAAAAAACTACCATCCACCAGATGTAGACTTTGCACTCATGTTGCAACCACCATAATCACTATCTGTATAAGTATACAGATTCAAGTCGGAATTCTTAGGATACCAAAGACCAAGTGTTGAAGCACCTTTGAGGTATCTTAGAATCCTTTTGACAGTGATAAGGTGAGACATCTGGGGTTGGCTTGATATCTGGCACAAATACATATGGCAAACATGATATCAGGCCTACTAGCTATGAGATACATAAAAGACCCAATCAAAGCCTTGTAAAGGTGTTCACCCACACACTCCCCTCAAGATCAGGTCCAAGGGAGTGGTTTCTTGCTATGGGTGTCTTAGCAATCTTACAATCACTCATGTTGAATCTTTTAAGTATGTCTTAAACATACTTTGACTGACTAATGGAGATGCCATCTTCAACTTGCTTCACTTGAATTCCCAGAAAGAAATTGAGTTCCCCCATGGCACTCATTTCAAATTTGTCCTTCATCAGCTCTCAAAGTCTTTAAAGAGCTTTGGATTAGTTGAACCATAGATGATGTCATTTACATACACTTGAACTAGCATTAAGTCATTTCCCTGTCCTTTGATGAAGAAAGTTCCATTTATAGTACCCCTTCTGTATCCATGCTTGTAGAGATATTGAGATAGAGTCTCATACCATTTCCTTGGTGCCTGATGCAGCCCATAAAAAGCTTTGTCAAGCTTGTAGACATAATCAGGATGATCAGGATTTGCAAAACCAGGTCGTTGTTTGACATACACCTCTTCACCAATCACCCCATACACAAAAGCATACTTTACATCAAGTTGATAGACCTTGAAGTTTTTGGATGCAACAAATGCCAAGATTATCCTACCAGGTTCCAGTCTTGTTACAGAAGCAAAGACATCAGTGTAGTCAATTCCTTCTTCTTGTGTGTATCCTTGAACAACTAGTCTAGCTTTATTTTTATGACAATTCCTCCACCATATTTCTTGTTCCTAAACATCCATTGGTTCCTTTACTAGTCTTCCCATGAGGAAGATGACATAGGGTCCAAACCTTTTGCCTTTTAATTGAAGTAGCTCCTCTTGCATAGCTTCAACCCAACTTCCATCCTTTAGAGCCTCATCAATTTTCTTTGGCTCTATCTGGGCAAGAAACAAGAGTGAAGACAAACATTTACTTAATGGGTTTATCCTCTTGTTCTTACCTATTTGTCAACATCTCTAATGATGTTTGTGGTGGGGTGAGACTTGTGGATCCTTAGTTGAGGGATCACAGATAGTTTCTCAGATAGATCTAAATTAGAAAATTTAGATCTGGAATTGATGCTTCTCCCACCACATCAGCACACTTATCAAGAGAAACTTGATCCAATGAGTGTGTGACATTATTAATGTTTTCATCCATGGAGTGATTATCAGCATCAAGAAACTCTTGATCACTATCACCACCTCCATTGTCTTCTACATTTGAAGCTTCTTTATCTGGTTGTAGAGCCTCTGAGCTAGAATTTGAAGGCATCTCAGATGTATCAGCTGAATTTGTCATTGAAGTGCTGATAGAGACTTAATTTTCAGAAGTAGTTACAACTGGACTTGAAGATGTGTAGCTTGAAGGTCTTCTTAGCTCAAATCTTGGATCAAGATCACCTGTGGGTAAGATATCTGTAGATCCTAAAACATTCTCCCAAGATTTGTTAAAACAGTTGGTAACCAAATCAAGATCAAATAGCCAATCAGGACCAGAACCAACCACACAAGGTGTGTGTTCATTGAAAGTCATATTGGCTGACTCCTCAACAATTCTAGTTCTGAGATTGTATACTCTATAATCCTTAGCTTGAGAAGAGTATCCAATGAAGTTTCCATCATCTGATTTCTCAGTGAATTTAGCAATTTGATCTTTGGTATTCAAGATGGTACAAAGACATCCAAATGAACTGAGAAAACCAATGAAAGGTTTCCTCTTGTGCTAAAGTTCATAAGGAGTCTTGCCATGAGTCTTAACCACTAAGACTCTGTTTTGCACATAGCAGACAGTGTTGACTGCCTCTGCCCAGAAAGTGATGGGCAGCTTAGAGTCAGATAGTATGGTTCTTGTAGCTTCAATCAGTGTCATGTTTCTCCTCTCAGCAACACCATTTTGCTGAGGAGTGTTAGGGGCACTGTATTGTCTTGTAATACCCTTTTCATCACAAAATGTATGAAGGATTTGGTTCTTGAGTTTAGTTCCCTGATCACATCTTATGGGTTTGACCTTGTGATCACATTGATTCTTAATCTTTAAGATCAAATTCTTCAAAATCTCAGGAGTCTCATCCTTAGATCTAAGGAAAAAGACCAAAGTGAATCTTGTAAAGTCATCTGTAATTACCAAACAAAAAGAGTCCTTCCTAGACTCATTACACTAGTGGAGCCAAAGAGTCCATATCTAACAAGTGTAATGGTGTAGTGATGGAATTTATTTCCTTAGGCTTATGAGATACCTTATGTTTCTTCCCTTTCAGGCATGCAACACAATCATCATCACTTGTTAACTCTTTCTTTGGTATTCTCGTTACCAAATATTTTTAATCAGTTTATTCATGTTCTTAAAGTTTACATAGGTCATTCTTTTATGCCATAGGAAAGACTCATCATGATTTGATTTAGATAGAAAGCATGAGACTTCTCCAGTGGGAAATGTCTTTTGCAAATTGTACATGTTCCTTTTCCTGGGGGCTCTAAGCAAAATATGCTTATAAGGAATGACCACCCCGGCTTGAGAACAATGCACTCATGCTTAGTAAAGAGCATGTTATGACTCTGATCACAAAATTGGGATACACTCAGAAGATTGTACCCAAGCTCCTTAACAAAGTTTACCTTCTTAATACTGAGCTTACCATTTGTGACCTTGCCCCTTCCAGAAGTGTAACCACCTTCATCTCCTCCAAAAGCAACTAGCCCTTCATCAATTCTTTCAAAGTTTTGTAGTAGTAACCTATTGCCTGTCATGGGCCTGGAACAGCCATTATCAATGATCCAGACATTCTTGTTTGTCTTGAGTTGTTCCTACACAAAGAAAATGATTAGTTACATTTGGAAACCCAAGCCTTATCGGTCTTGGGCTCAACAAAAGAAGTAGAAGGTAATGTAACAGTAATAGATCCTATAGTTTTGCTTTGAGGATCTTGTGCTATTGTTGATGGAGAGCTTTCAGTCACTTGGTCTTTCTTTGACTTCCACACCGCCTTTGGAAGTTTGGACTTGACCTTCAACACTTCGGAAGCTTTTGAGACTTAGGAAGTTTTGATGATTGGACCTTCGGAAGATCCTGCAAACACTACAGTAGACTTCAGTGCTTCGGAAGAATTCCATTCTTCCGAGACCAAATTTTCTCCCCAAGGAAAATTTTCACTTGCCTTCTTTTTTCCTTTTAGAGCTTTCGAAGGAAACAGATATTCCTTCCGAAGCTGTAATATTCTTGGAGATCTTGGAAGTCTCTTTCTTGGTCATGTGAAGAGTACCTCTTGGATTGTACGGGCAATCCTTAGCAAGTTGAGAAGTACTTTCACACATGACACATTCCATCTTCTTCTTCCTAAGAGCCTTCTTCTGAGAACAAGGCTGATTTTCATCACATCCCTTCTCCACCTTTATCTTTGCAGATGATGAGATGGTAATTTTAGGCTGAGAACTGTTCTTGGAGTTGGATGGTTAAGGTTGTGTAGCAGTGGTACATAGCAGATCGGCCTTCTTCTTGGTGTTGAGATAATTTGAACATGAACCAGAACTCTTTGTAGAAGAGTTTGGGTTGATGTTTTCAGACTTAACTACTTCAAACCCTGTAGAAATAAAAACCAGAACTCTTTGTAGAAGAGTTTGGGTTGATGTTTTCAGTCTTAACCACTTCAAACCCTGTAGAGATAAAAGCATGTTTCTGCTTAGAGTCAAAAGTGGCCTTGATCTCTTAAGCTTTCCTAGCTTTTCTCTTGCTCTTTCTGATCAAGTTCTTCCTCATAGACTTGGTCATCACAGTCTTCTTGTTCTCCTCAGAAGGACAGTGACCCTTCTTAGATTCCTCCTCTTCACTCTTCTTAGACGATTTCTTCACTATCACTTTATCATCCTCTTCACTCAAGGTGATCTTACAGACAAGATTGTGTGTGGAGGAGCTATCACACTAGAACCCAATCCCTGCTTATGTCGATAACACGCCTTGGCATGCAGGGATGAGGATATCATGTTCTTCAAGGTCTCTTATTCAGGAACACATTTTACTGCCCTAGCTTTACTGATCACAAGCTCAGCCTGGCATTCAGTCAACTTAGTTATGAGATCCTTGATTTGAGTCCTATAGTTGGTGTGCTCATGTTTTAGAGTAGAAATGGTTTTCTCTAAGTCCTCTATCTTTAGTTTATAGTCATTTTCAGCCTTTCCTAAATCACCTTTTAGGATATTAAGGACTCAAGATCAGATCTCATTTCTAAGTTGTAGGACTTAATCTGTTGACTTTAGCAATGCATTCAGGAGTACAGAGATGTTCCAATACCTTATCTTCATCATGATCAGCCATCAGTGCTTGGATTGGAGATGCATCTTCCACCTGAAAGCTCTAGTCAAAGCCTCCTTCTTCAACAGCAACTGTAGCATGCTGCTTTGGCTTCTCATTCTAGGTGGCTTTTTTAGTGTAGTTTAGTTTGGATTGTGCTTGGCCACCATTTGTTCTTGGTTCCTTGCACTTCCTGGCAAAGTGTCCATCAAGTTACAGTTGTAACACTTGACTTTGCTTTTATCCAGTCCAAACTTCCCACTGGCTGCATTGCTGGGGAACTTCCTTCCAGTCCGCTTGTAGAACTTCTTGGCTCTATAAGTGAGAGGAGCCATCTGCTGGACTATCTCTATGTACTCTAGATAATCTAGATGGATATAGTCCAGGTCTTCAAGGGTGAAGAGAAAGCTAGCACAACTTTCATCAGAAGACACAAAGGCTTGAGAAGAACTTGTCTCTTGGAATGGGCTTCCTTGAGTGTAGTTCTCCCTTGGTGTCTCGGGAAAGGTGATGAAAGGACTTGTGAGTTGTCAGGATAGCATATGAGATGATGTTGGGGTTCTATGCTATATTTTTCAACCACATAAAGGGTTGAACCCATTTGATTGCTGGAGTTGCCAGATGAACCATGCATGTTCATCTCCATCTGGTATCCACTGAGAATCCCATACAACTCTGTCAAGGTGAGAGTCTTCAAGTTCTCATTTCTCTTGATAACCACACAATAGTATGTCCATTTCCTAGGAAGAGAGGACATGAACTTCCATACAATATCTATGTTTTCAAGAGCAACTCCACTATCCACTAGGGTATCCACAATCTCAACATACCTGAAGTATTATTGAGTCATGGTCTCACCTGCTTTAATGGTGAAATTTTCAAACTACTGTTTTAGGATATCTTTCTTGTTCTCCTTGGCTTTAGAGGAACCCTCATACATCAGTTTCAATGCATCCTAGAGTTGCTTAGCTGTTTTGCATTTCTTGAACCTCTGTATACATAGTTTGAAAGAGCAGTCTAAAGGGCTATCATGCCTTCTGGTCTATCTCTACACTCTTTCTATCTTCATCTAAGTAGTCGCCATAGCCTTGGGGCTCATACTACCTCAAGTTTCAGAAGAGATGCTTGGTATGTAAGGTCCGTTTTCAATAGACTCCCATATTCTTAAGTCTAGAGACTTGATAAAGCCTTACATTCTTTGGCACCAATTGTCAAAGTCATCAAGAGTGATCAGTGGGGACTTTGTCATGGTTCCAGTTTCCATATTAGATATGAAAATGACTTCCATTTGATAAGTTAAGTATATTGTGTGTGTGAGGGATCTTAAGATGGTGAGATCTTATATCAAGAGCCTAGAATGCTCTGATACCAATTGCAAGACAGGTGAAGAGTATGCACTTACAACACAATAGCACAATGAGGAGAGTTACTAAGAACACTTAACTGATCAAACAGTGGAACTGGTTAACCTTCTGTAATGATACTAAGAACACAAGTAAATATGAGACAGAACAAGATAGCAAAACACACAAGAAGTTGGTTTTCAAGATTGAAGTATGTTGCTTTCTCAAGTTCTATTACAAATGTTACAAAGCATATCTGAAAGTTACAAGTACTTGAGATACATATACTACATCCTATAGTTGGCCATACTTTGAAGGCCAGCTGGATACAATTGACTAGACACAAACAAAATCAATTGTAGAGTCAAAAGGCAGATTGCCTTTTGACTAGTGACTATGACATGCCATAGCTCACATCCTAATATATTACAAAAAGGATATAGTACATAAAGTAGAAAGTTATAGACTCAAGACCTCAATGTACAGTTACCAAAAGAATGGACCTTTTCACTAACTTATGAAAGTTGGTGACTTTACAGAGTTGCAGCGGAAAGGGGTCCAGCTTTGTGTAAAAAGTACATCAGATGAAGCAGGTGTTCAAAAGTCTTCCGAAGAATATGTCTTCAAGTGTTGGCTTCAGAAGACTTTGTCTTTGAAGCATCGGAAGACTTTGTCTTTGAAGCTTTGAAGGACTTCGTCTTTGGCTTCAGAAGATATTGGTCTTAGCTTCGGAAAATTTCACACTTAGAATATTTTCTGTTGCAGTTGTGAAACTTTCAAAGCATTCTACTTCAGTACACTTGTGCATGAATGTAGGAGAGACTTTGGTTGTTTGGGTTGCATCAGTCTTTACATATAATCCTTATATGTGTGATCATGTGCGAATGAAATAAAATGTTTTAACGAATGACAGGTAATATGATGTTTTTATAAACTAGAACTCACTCAGGAACGCTGACTTTTACGTATTTTCTAGTTGGCATTCTAAGGATGGCATCCATTGATCAAATCATGACGTTTTTGCACTATAATATGAACAAACAATATTTTGTAACTTAAATTATTTTGTTTCAATGAACCAAAAGCAATGAACCAAACGATTTTAAATTGTTTTGTTGCATTGTTTTAGTACACTTAAATATATGTTTTATATTTTATGTTCGATGATTGACCGACTGTAAGCGTCCCGGGAATGGGGCCTTACATAATAACATAGCATGTCTTGAATTGAATTTAGAATGAAATAGAATAACAATGAATATCAATGATTTAATATAAAATCACATGATTTCCTGTTAGGTATAGGATCAGTAGATCTAGTCCATTTTGTATTGGCTTAGTACTTGAATTAATATCTGTAATGAATGGTTGTAATTCATTATTTTGTATGCATTAAATGTATAGGTTAACCCATATATATGTGTGTTGATTTGTGTATGTTGCAGGTACAAACATTATACATAGTCAATTTTAGAAAATGATTAAGTGTAAGAAACATCTGCGGATGAACATTTTGTTCTTCCGTAGATATGTTTCCTACAAGTAACAAACATCCGAAAATCTTCTGCGGATGAACCATCAATTAGAGTGAAGTGAGAATTCCAAGTGAAGATTCCTACAAAAGAACAATTGCTTCGGAAGAACAAGTTTGCTTTGGAAGAACAAGATTCCTACGGAAGAACAATTGCTTCGGAAGAACAAGTTTGCTTCGGAAGAACAAGTTTGCTTCGGAAGAACAAGTTTGCTTTGAAGAACAAGATTCCTATGGAAGAAAAATCAACTACGGAAGAAAATATTCCTGCGGAGTCCAAACACTTGTATTCAAACAATACAAGTGTTACAAGTCAACAAGGAAGATATGTGAATCCCAATAAATCTAATGATTCCATAACAGAAACAATTCAAATCCCAAAAGATCTGGTGTTCCTTAACAGAAACATCAGAGTCAATATATATGGATCCTAGGTCATGAATCAGGCACGACAAAGACGGCAACAGCAATACGACGATTCCACAACAAAAAACATCACATCAAATCACACAACCAAACCCTAGCAGCCGTCACATCATTAAACACAAATTTAATATCATTCGTTCATTATTTGTAATCATTCATGTGTTATAATAAAATACATTTGAATTTAAACTTTGTTCATTTATTAATTGTATTTCTTTCACTATGTTCTTGAAACTTTATTGATATTGAAATTTAATACAAACAATTAAACCAAGCCAACGTTGATTTCCCAAACGTTGACTTGATTTCAACCAATGCTGATAATTCCTGATTATGATCCTTGGATTCACATGTGGTATCAGAGCCAAGTGCTCATTGATTTAGATCAATTGACCTATCAGTGTCAGTTGTGTTTAATTGTTTCTGAATCTTTAGATTTATCAGTTTTTACTGATTGAATCTATCTTTTCTGAGCAAAAGTCTGTCTGATATTTAATTTGTCATTTAACTTGGATCTATATTCAAAACATTGTATAGCATATCTTAGTTATTGATCAAATCAACAACTTGTTCATATCTCTTGAAGAATTTCATTAGTTAACATCTTAGATCTTAACTAATCATGAGCAACTTCGGTGGATCATCTTACCAACCACCAAAGTTGGATACAAAAGTAGATTTCAAATCCTAGAAAATCAAGTTCAGGAATCATGTAAATTATACAGATTCTAAATTATAATAGAAGGTCCTTATATTCCACCCACCGTCGAGCTGGATTATAATGATAACAATCAACCATAAGCACGAAAGATCTGTCAACTGATGATATTAAGAAGGTTAAAGTTGATATCAAATCATACAGCTTGCCCGAAGAAATATTGATCAGATGTGAAAATTATAAAACAGCAAATTCCTTGTGGAAGATTCTTCAAACACTCTGTGAAGGGAGTGGTGAAATCCAAAGCATTAAGAAGGACACCCTGCGTTCACAATATGAAACATTTCATCATATTGAGGGTGAATCAATTCGTCAACAACTCCATAGGTTTATGCAACTTTTTACATAAATGAACATTCTGGAGTTGAAATACATAAATGAGGAATTGAACAAGAAAATGCTTCAAACTTTACCAAAAAGTTGGAAGCAAACTGTATCCATGTTCAAGAACACCATAGATCTCAAAGCAGTCGGACTAGATACTCTAGTAGTTAAAGTTGAGGCTCTTGAAATGGATGAGAAATCAAGAAACAATAGTGTAAGAACTCATGTATCACCATATCACTTTAAAGAAACAAGAAGTGTTGGAAGTTCTTTCATGTTGGAAGTGATGGTGATAACTCTTGTACTTTGAGTGAAGATGTAGAGGAAGTAAGTTTCTATGCTTCAAAACCTCCTAAGAAATCTTCTCAAAGTAAGTAAAGAAAAGAGAAAGAAAGAACAGATGATCAAAGAGATAAATCATCCGAAAAACCATCAACTAACAATCAATCAGAGTGTATCATTGTCATTCGAGACTCTGAAGAACAGAATATAGCTTTTGCAACTTTCAGTTCAAGATTTCAAGCTTACCTAGGGAGTTCATTGCCCACTGCCAACATGTGCCAACAAGATTTAGAAGAACTGCCTCTGGATGTAGTGGAGGAGATGGATCTTCAATGGCAAATGGCAATGATTGCTTATAGATCCAAACAATATCTAAGAAGAAAAAAGAATTTCGCTAATGCAAGTAAATCATCACGAATTGGAGTTGATAAGTCAAAGGTTAGATGCTTCAAGTGCAATCTCTATGGACACTTTTCAAGAGAATGCAATCAACAAAATGCTGACTCAACACAACATCAGAATCATCAGGCCAAACAACCTTCATCAACTCAAAGATTATTCAGACAACCACAACTGGGCAACTCATCTCCACTAGCCACTAATACACAAGCAGGAACTAGCAACTCTAAAGAATATGGGCTAATCATTCTACAATATGGAACCTATGACTGGAGTTTGTATGAGAAGGAAAATCAAGCTCTAATGGCACACATGGAAAACAAAGTTCCACCCATGGCAAGTGAGAAACAATATTAGAGAGCTGACAACAAGTGGGTATGTTAATAGTGGTTGTTCCAGGCATATGACAGGAAACTGTTCACTTCTCCATGATTTCAAACATAAAAATGCTTCTTATGTGTCATTTGGTGGGGATAAAAAGGGAGGTAAAATTGTTGGTGAAGGAATGGTAACAAATGGTGTACTCAAGTTTGAGAAAGTAAATTATTATGAAAATTTACAGTATAATTTACTAAGTGTGTCTCAAATTTGTGATCAAAATTATACAACTTTGTTTGATAATACTAACTGTATATTCTTAATCCAGGTTTTTCTGTTCTAGAAGATGGGTCCTCCTCAAAGCATCAAGAAAAGGAAACACTTATGTTTTGGACATGAACAACACATCACTCACAAAACATAAAACATGCCTTCTATCTAAGTTATTAGAAGATGTATCTCAATTGTGGCACAGAAGGCTTGTCCATTCTAACATGAAGAACATGAACAATTGGTGAAAAATGACTTAGTCATTGCATTGCCAAAGAAAGAGTTTCATTGCTCAACTCACTGTTCTTCTTGTTACAAAGAAAAACAACATAGAGTGTCACATAAATCCAAAAATATCAATACTAATACTACACCACTCAAATTGCTTCACATGGATCTGTTTGGTCCTACCAATGTGATGAGCATTGGAAAAAGGCAATATTGTTTGGTGATAGTTGATGATTTCACAAGATTTACATGGGTCTTTTTCTTAAAACAAAAGAGTGAAACATCAAAAACATTAATGGACTTTGTGATCAAGATTGAGAATTAACTTGATGCAAAAGTTAAAATTTTTAGGAGTGACAATGGTACTGAATTTGTCAATTTTGAACTAGATTCCTTTTGTTGGAGCAAAGGTATTGCAAGGCAATTCAGTGCACCAAGAACTCCATAACAAAATGGAGTGGCTGAAAGAAGAAACAGAACTCTCATTGAAGCAGCCAGAACAATGCTAGCTAATTCACAATTGCCCAATCACATTTTGGGTTGAGGAAGTGAATACTGCATGCAATGTCCCAAAACAAAACATTAATTGTCAAAGAACACAAGAAAACTCCTTATGAGCTCTTGTTTAAAAGAAAATCATACATAGGATATCATAGAGTTTTTGGGTGTCATGTATCTGTTTTAAACATAAAAGAGTCATTGGGAAATTTTCAGAAAAAGCATATGATGGTTTCTTTGTTGGATATTCTTCAACATCTAAATCTTATAGGATCGATATTCCACAACATAATGTTATGGAAGAAACTCCTAATGTATCCTTTGATGAATTTGTATTCACTAAATCAGTTAAAGGTTCATCATGGTTGTTTGACATAGATGCTCTAACTGAATCATTTAACTATGATTATTTGAACACTGTAGGATCTGATGAAGTATGTTATCCATTTGTTCCACCTCATATGAATGAAGTAACATTATCTGCTGATCCTCCAAGGATACACACATCCTCATGTGGAAACATTTCAGCAGCAGCTACTGACACTGCACGTGGAAATGAACACTATGCATCCGGAGATGTGAATGTTGTCCATGCAATAGATCCATGCTCTCAAATGAATACAACAAACATTGGAAATGTTTCAAGTCCTCACTTATCATCCGGAAAAGTGGTTGTAACTCCAACGGAAGAGCTAAATGATTTCGAAGAAGTTCTTATAACTCCCACGGAAGAGCAAACAGATTTCATAGAAGTTCCTATAACTCCTGCAGAAGAGCAAACTGATTCTGGAGAAGCCCCTACAACTCCTGTAGAAGACAATCATGATGCTACTGATAATCAAGCTGCTGAAGATCATTCAACACCACATGTTGAACATTTTGACTACTTCCTAAACTCTCACCTGATTTGGATCAGTCTGCACCAATGGATATGACTAACCTGGAATCCTCTATTCCAATTGAATCAACTTCATCAACAAGAATCAATAAGACTCATCCAGTCAACAACATCATTGGAGATCTTACAAAGAGAACTACAAGAAGTAAAAGTGGTACTTCCAACATTTGTCTTTTCAATTTTTTTATTTCACAAGTGGTTCCTCCAACATCACTGGTGCTTTAAAGGACAATAGCTGGATTGAAGCTATGCAAGAAGAGCTTCAACAATTTTGAAAGCAAAAAGTATGGTGTCTAGTTGATTTACCAGAAGGACAACATCCTATTGGTACAAGGTGGCTATACAAAAACAAACTAGATGATAAAGGAATCATTGCAAGAAATAAAGCAGGGTTAATTCCACAAGGATACACACAAGAAAAGGGAATAGACTATGATGAAGTTTTTGCACCAGTTGCAAGAATTGAAGCCATAAGAGTGTTCCTAGCTTATGCATCATATAAGAAATTCACTATGTATCAGGTGGATGTCAAGTGTGCATTCCTATATGGGAAAATTGATGAGGAATTTTATGTGTCACAACCCCCTGTTTTTGAAGATCCTCATTATCCACATAGGGTATGCAAGCTAGATAAAGCCATGTATGGTCTTCACCAAGCACCAAGAAAGTGGTATGAAACATTATCATCTTTCTTGCTTAAGCATGGCCACAAAAGAGGAACTAGTTATCAGACACTCTTTCTTAAACAAAAACATCAAGATCTCTTAGTTGTTCAAATATATGTTAATGACATTATATTTGGATCAACTAATAAGAGATTGTGTCTAAATTTCAAAGAGCTGGTGAAATCCGAATTTCAGATGAGCTCAATGGGTGAATTGACTTTCTTTATTGGTCTTCAAGTTCATTAAAAACCAGATGGGATATTCATCAATCAAGAAAAATACATACATCAAATTTTGAAGAAATACAATCTTGCTGATGTATCCTCATGCAAAACACCAGCATCAATAATTGATAAGATTGTACCTGATCTTTTGGGAAAATCTATTGATCAAAAATTATATAGATCAATGATAGGATCACTTATGTATCTAACTGCCAGAAGACTTGACATTATGTTTGTTGTGTGTGTATGTGTGCTAGGTACCAATCTGATCCAAAGGAGTCTCATCTGAATGCTGTGAAAAGGATTTTCAGATATCTCAAAGGAAAACTAGGACTTGGTCTTTGATATCCAAAGGATGATGACTTTACACTCTACTCATACTCAGATAGTGATTATGGTGGTTGTAACAGCAACAGAAAATCCACAACTGGTGGATGTCAATTCATCGGACCAAGACTAGTATCATGGAAGTGCAAGAAACAAACCAATGTCTCAATATCCATAGCTGAGGCTGAGTACATAGTTGGTTGTTCTCAAGTTCTTTGGTTGCAAAACCAATTACTTGACTATGGTTACAACTTCCTTCAAAGTTCAATTTACATAGACAATTCTACTATTATGTATATAACTGCTAATCCTGTGCAACATAGTAAAACCAAACATATTGAGATAATATATCATTTTCTGAGAGATTGCTCAAAAAAGGGTTTGATTAAGTTAGTCAAAGTGGATACAACAAATCAGCTTGCTGATTTATTCACTAAAGCCTTTGATTCAGTCAGATTTAATTTCTAATTGAGTCTCTAGGCATGATTAACTTAGATTAATCAATTTGAACAACAAAATACTGTGTGTAATGCTGCTTCAGCATGACATATGCATGGGAAATGATAGTACACTATATCTTTGCTTATTCCTGAATTCTTAAATATCATTAAATCTGAGCATGTTTCTTGGTATGTGAGTAGGTTCATCTTGAGTGGAAACTACACTTAGTGCATGTCAAATAGAATTCAAAGTGATTGTTTGTAGGAAACTTCTTTTTGAGGATATAAAGTGTGTCTTATTCTGATGTGATCAAATCACTCATCTAAGCGCACTATGTACTGACAATTTATAATGTCTATCTTTGCAAATCATACACCTTTTGTTTTGTGTAAACAAAGACCTGGGTGTATGATCACCATACTGTATATCAGTTATCAAAGGTGAAAAGATCATGATCCACATCATCCCTCTGTTTTGTGTAAACAAAGACCTGGGTGAAAGGCACCTCTGTTTTACATCAGTAAAGACCTGTGACCTGATGATGATCATATCTAAGCTCTCAAAAGAATTGTATGTGATCAATTGTATATTAACCTAGAGTTTTTATATCAATGCATTAGTGAGATGTCCAATGCATCTCAAGATAGAACTTATAACTTAAAGTACATAGTTATTAAGTGTGAAAAAGTGATGATTTGACTTGCAAAGGGAGGACAAAATCTTCGTGAATTGAATGCGAAGCCCATAACAGTTATTTCCTAATCAATATGAAAACATGATAAACAGCATGCCTAGTTGATACATTAGCTCTTGTATGGATTTAAGTGGATAATATACTTGCAATCAGAACTATGTTCAGGTATCAATTCAACAAAATAACTCATCAGGAAGAGGCTTAGTATTATAGTATGATCCCATCATATGTGTATATATGTTTGTGCATCATTATTCGGTTAAATAACACTCATGATATTCTTCTTAGAAATTTACGATAAATGCATACTGTCATCATTAATCACAAGTTTAGGGGGAGTAGGATTCATTAAGATAAGTTTATCAATCAGCAGCTTTGCCTATTTCATTATCAATTTGAAGGAATTGGAATCTGAGCACCAACTTAGCTCCTGGATACATGCAGTTTTTTTTAAATCATTTAAAATTGATTATGCTCAATTGTCATGAATACAAAGTTAACAAGATCCAAAAGTAATAAATGGTTCTAAGAAATGGACATGGACCATACAACAAAATAAGTTTTTCTGCATAGTGCCATCTTAAGCATCAGCAGAAGCTACAGTGTGGAAAATTTAAATGTTTATCTGTAGATTGGTAAACTACGGATGAGCAAAGATCAAAAATTATAATTTAATTTCATAGTTCGGTAACCTATGAAAACTTAAGTTATACTTTATCAGTAGATGTCATTAAGACATCTGCAGATGATTTATGGAATCCGTAGATGATCTACGGAAGAACTTAGAACAAAGAAAAATTGTTGAGGGTCCCACTTCATTAAATAAATAAAATTAATATGTTTGATAAAGTATAAATGATGTTCTTTGACTTCAAAATTCATTATTCTATTTTTCAGTTCACTTTTTCAAACCTAGAAAAACACGCACTCAACAAACTTTTCCCCCTTCTATAACATTCAAATATTACCTAATCAAAACATCAAACAAACATATATCTGTGCTCTCAGATCACTATGTTGAAAGTAAAACATGTCGTAATGTTCAATAATGAACCGTTTGATTCTCATCTAATCTCACAACTGTTCGTATTCTCATATCAATAATGTGATTCTAACAAAATCTTCTTTATTCTTATGAATAGATGGATAATCGATTTGCGAGAGAGCACAATGTGTGTGCTTTCTTAAACCCTGACGACCCTGCTTCAAAAGGGTGTCAAGACATTATCCGATATCTAAGAAGATCCAGGTTGTTCTATGCCTTATCAGCAGAGCCTATGATTCATCAATCGCACATAACTGATTTCTGGAACTCCACCCAAATAGAAGAAGATGGTCAAGATATTGTGGCTGATGTGAAGAATCAAAGACTGAGAGTGGATGAACAAACAATAAGAAGGGTTCTTGAGTTGGGAGATGTAGAAGTTGGTCACCTTGATGCGTTCAAGAATGAATACACAGAGAAAGTCTTTCTTCTGATGGGGTATGACGGTGACTTCTAGAAGGGAGAAAACAAGAAAGGAAGACTCTGCAAGCCATACAGATTTCTCTACTTCATACATTATTGGTGTTTGAGCGAAGAACCTACAATTACTCAAAGTACATTTTCAACTGCTTATGTGATCAAATCAAAGTACAGAAGGCTGACAAGATGTATATGTTTCTAAGGTTTCTACAACTGATCATCAACGCTGATCTGCCTGGGACTGCTATAGATGGCGATGTGTTTGTTCAAGCACACCTAGGTAGATCTGTTCTAAATAAAATGTTCGGGAATTATGAAGGAGGAGACATGCCCATGTTTGCTCATGTGGTAGATGCTAATGCAAATATTCCCCAAGAGCTTATGTGGGAAGATCAACATGAGGGTTCAGCAACCAACTCTATACAAGCCACTCACTCACCAGATGTATCACCCATGCACCAACAACATCAATCTCCACAACACCCATCACCTACAAGTCAAAACACTCAGCCCATTTCACCCATTCTCTCTGTTCAATCTCAACAATCTCCCTCATCTAGTCAAAACACTCAGCCAATCTCTCCTCTTACTCTTCAATCACCAGCTAGCCAACACACAGAACCTATCTCTCTAATTACAAAAAAGCAATCCAGTGAGAGCTTTCACACAGGGGAACAGTCTTAGTCTCTCAAGCCAGTACTATTCGATTATCATTATCCAAGACTAAATCTCTTGTCCATTCAAATGATATTGAACCAGTTTCACTAGTTATTGTCAATCAACAGCAACAACAAACTCATCAAGAAGAACCTGTTCAAGTAAAGGAATGCTCCAGTTCTATAAGTGTGGCTCATACTGAAGATCATAATAAATTTTTGATCAACAAGAAGAAGAAGATAAGTATGAGGAAGTGATTGCCTATGATGAAGATGACATCAGTGATGAGGACATCCCAATAAGCAAAAGCTATCTGGTGGCTGAATACAACAAGCTTATGATAAAGTCTAACTGCTGAAAGAAAAGAATTCAAGAGCTGAAAGGGATTGTAAAAGAAAAGGATGTTTAGCTGATGCAGCAAAAAGCAATCATCGTAAGATTAAGAGAAGATTCTCAATGAAACAATGAAGTCATTGATGCTTTGGTGAATCTTCTTGAAGAACAAAAGGAATCTATTGCTAATCAAAAGGCTGAAATAGAAAAGCTTGTGTTGGAGAGCAACCAAGAACAAGACTATTGAAGAACAACATGTTAAGGTACAAGAAGAAAGAATGAAGAGGTTGAGGAGCTGAAGATGAAAATAAGTACCCTAGAATCTAAGTCTGCCACTACATAAGTACAACCAAAAGAACATGCAACATCTTCTAAGAAACTGATTATATATTTGATGTGCTCCAAATTATACATAAAAATCCTATCAAAAGCACATCAATTATTCCTTAATATCTTTCTTAAAATGATGAAAATGTACTTAAGAGTCTTAAATTGTGTTTTCAGGTGTTTAAAAGGGCAAGATGGACAAAAGAAGCATATTTAGCAAGAAATTGAAGTAATCCGAGCTTTGGAGTCCAAGCATGGGTCGTGCCTCTTTAAGCATGCCCCCATGCTTTGCCAGAAACACACCCCCGTGCTAAACTAACACACCCCCGTGTTTGGACATCTAACAAGGACAAAAGTATTGTTCCCTAAAAGTAGACATGGGGCCATGCCTTTTAGGAATGGTGTTGTGCCCCACCTCCAACACGGGGTCGCGCCCCATTTAGCACGGGTCGTGCCCGACATAACCTGCATGTACGAGCCGACCAACTTTCGTAAGCATTGTACTAGCACGGGGCCGTGCCTTTTAGGCATGGGGCCGTGCTTAAACACTCCGGAAAGCCTATAAATAGAAGCCTAAGTTCACCATTTTTGAAGAGCTTTGGTAGGAGAGTTACTCTGTAGAACTCTCTCGGGAATCAAGACTTCAAGGTCATTTGGAGGCTCGAGAGGTGCATACAACAGTTGGAAGAAGCTCAGAATTGTCTAAACGCCATCCATTGTGCATTATCGTTTGATTGTTCCATTTCACCAATGATTACATATCTATCTTCTTTGTTATATGTTGTTATGTACAAGCTCATTATAAGCTAAACTCTTTTTATCATCCTAATCAGATGAAACTTATGTAATTTGTGATGAACTAATGGTGTGATAAATATTATGTTATGGTGGTCTTGGGAAAACTATTGATGGGTAGCATCTACATTTGAACAGGAGTTATTAATTTATGGTTTGTGATTGTGATCGTCATACATAGTTGAAAAAAATATTATTAACTTTCATTCACGAAACCGGTCTTCATAATAAATCAATGGCTAATGAACTAGAAATGGTTATTAGAAATCATATCACTTTAACTTTTTGATCATTTGCGGGTTCCGTATTATTAGTTCGGAAACTTCAGTAATTGTTACGGTTTTCTAAAATTAATGGTATGTTAGGAAGGAACCTGATCAACTCTCTTTTTGACATTAAGTTATGTTTTCAAAAATCGTATGTCAAATAGGTCACAAAAGATTTACCTACATTACTAGGCTTTGATAGACGAATGTCACGCCAGCTCATCTTTATAAACATTAACATAATTACATTAATCCATATCTTTAAATCACACCACCAATTCATCAGTTACATAAGTGGAATCTAATTAGGATGATAACTTTTATTCCCTGGTTTTAAATCCAAACGCTTCAAATCTTAGTTTACTTTCTTTCTATTATTGTTTATTTTTATCCTAAATATCTTTCCAATGCAAATTATCATTTTGTTTAACAAAAACCAAATCTGATAGTCAAACGTCAAGTTTGTTGAGTAGGCTAGGTGTGTCCACGGATTGATACTCGGTTCTTACCAACACTATATTACCACATGACAGGTACACTGCCTTATTAGTAATAACCAATTAAAACTGAATTTGTGCAATAGATATTTATCAAAAATAATATACTATCCGCACAACCATCAAGTTTTTGGCGCCGTTGCGGGGACACACGGCAGTTTGAAAGACAAACTAAATTTTGACTATCTTGTATATAATTGGTTAATATATTTTTGTTTAAACTTCATTTTAATTTTTAGGTAGTTTGCCCTAGTTACTTTAGTTACTTTTGCCTAATTCTTTTAAGCCTTAGTTAGTTTATGCTTCTTTAAGTTAGTGTATGTCCGACTCGTCTAGTTCTGAACTTATTCCACCTCTTCCGGAACCCAAACGACTTTTCCGTCAAAGATTGTGCAAAAGATCACAACAAGCAGCACCAGTCATTGAAGAAGACATTTTGGAAGATACACCATCCGAAGAAGACATGATTAAACAAGACGAGGAAATGAAGATGACACACTATGCCACAGCGTCAATAGATGGTTATGAGTCTAGTGTTGTCCAACCAGCAATAGCGGCCAATATTTTGAGATTAAGTCTAGTATTATCCAACTCTTAGAAAACTCTATTCAGTTCCATGGATTACAAGACGAAGATCCTAATGCTCACATATCATGATTCCTTCGTATCTGTGCTACCTTCAAAAACGACGCCATTCGACTAAGACTTTTTCCATTTTCACTTCGAGGTCGAGCCATCAATTGGCTTGACTCACTTCCGCCTGGTTCCATCACCACATGGGAAGAAATGGCTGAACAATTCCTTTTGAAATACTTTCCACCCCATTGCACTGCCAAACTAAGAAGCAGCTGCACAAGTTTTCGCCAAGACGACGATGAATCATTACACGCAGTATGGGAGAGATATAAAAGTCTCCTTTGGAGATGCCCACATCATGGACTTGATCTGTGACTGCAGTGTCAAACCTTTTACGATGGAATCAGCGGAGCCACAAGCAAGCAGTAGACCAAAGTGCGGGAGGAGATTTTGGAAGTGGCACGCCAACAGAAGCATACCAAGCCTTAGAAAGAGCAGCTAAGAAGAGCTTTGCTTACAATCCCTTAAGAACCAAACCTAGTTCTAAAGGTATTCATCAAGTAGACTCTGAAACCCTAATTGCAGCCCAATTAGAAGCTCTAACCAAAAATTTCGAACAATTGCAAAGCGAGCTAAGGAAAACTCCAACACGATGCAACACATGTGGAAATTCACACAAGACCAACGAATGCCCACAAGGCATTATGATGGTTGAAGATGTTGACTACGTAGGAGGCCCAAACAACTCATACAACAACAACTCAAATTGGAGAAGCAACTCAAATTACAGAGATGCTGGTAATAACCAACAATCGTCTGGATTCAACCGAAGGCCACCTTACCAACAACAGAAACCACCATACCAAGGTCCAAGCAGTAGTAACCAAGACCGTGGAGCATCATCAATGGAAGACTTATTGCAGCAGTTGTTGTTAACCACACAAGCCACAGATGAGTACATCCAAAGAAACGAGGAGAGGTTCCAAAGAAACAAAGCTGACATCAAAAGCAACAAAGCATCATTGCAAACCATAGAGCACCAAGTAGGTCAAATAGCACAATAGCTATCTGAAAGACCTCAAGGAGCTTTGCCCAGTAACACTATAACAAACCCTAATGCTCAAGTCAAAGCCATCACACCAGGAGTGGCAAAACCACTCAAGGTGATGCACCCGCATTACAACCCATCCTTGAAAAGTATAAATTGAAACTCCAAGTAATGCGAGTGATAAGCAAAAGCAACCTGTTGTTATTGAAGAACCAGCCAAGAAATACGTTCCACCACCACCTTATGTTCCACCACCTCCATATCCAGGTCGTTTGAGACAACAAAGAATAAAGGCACAATATGGCAAATTCCTTGGGTTGTTCAAGCAACTCCACATCAATCTGCCCTTGGTGGATGCCTTAGCACAAATGCCAAACTACGCTAAGTTTCTAAAAGGTGTCTTGTCAAGCAAAAAGAAACTGGAAGAGTTATCACACGTAATTTTAAATGAGGAATGCTCTGCAGTTCTTTAAAACAAACTACCTCAAAAGATGACTGATCCAGAAAGTTTCACCATACCTTGCCTAATAGAAAATCTTTCTGTCAGTAATGTGTTAGCTGATTTAGGTGAAAGCATTAACCTTATGCCTTATGCAGTTTTTGAAAAATTAAACATAGGTGAACCTAGACCTACCCGTATGAGCATCCAGTTAGCTGACCGTTCTGTCAAATATCCAAGGGGCATCATTGAAAATATCTTAGTTAAAATTGACAGATTCGTATTTCTTGTTGATTTTGTGATCCTTGACATGGATGAAGACAAAAAGGTTCCATTTATCCTAGGTCGACCTTTCTTAGCGACTGCTCGAGCTCTCATTCATGTTTGTACAGGCAAACTCACGCTTAGAGTAGATGAGGAGGAAGTAACTTTTGATATAGGCCAATCCATGAAACACCCTCAACATCATGATGACTCACTCTATTACGTTGATGCTTGCGATTCGATCATAAGTTGTCATTTGGAGAAAACTCTTCAAAATGAAGCTTGCAACACTCAATTAATAGAAGTCCAAATCACCAAACCCATTTGTGAGAACCAAATCATTCAAGAACTTGAAGTTGATGAAACATCATTTCATCAAGAAGCATTTGAGATCATTAGCAAGACCTAGAACCAAAAGCCAAACCTCTCTAGAAGACCCTCCAGATTTAGAGCTCAAAGAACTTTCATCTCATCTCGAATACGCTTTTCTTGAAAACACATCTCAACTTCCTGTCATAATCTCATCTGCCTTATCAATTGATGAGAAGAACAAGTTGCTCAATGTGCTTAAGGCACAAAAACGAGCAATTGCATGGAAAATCATGGACATCAGGGGAACCAATCCATCCTTTTGCACTCATAAAATATTGATGGAGGAGAACTTCAAATCCATCATTCCACCTCAAAGACGTTTAAACCCAAGCATGCAAGAGGTGGTGAAGAAAGAAGTAATCAAACTGCTAGATGCTAGTTTGATTTACCCTATTTCTGATTCACCTTGGGTCAGTCCCGTCCAAGTTGTTCCAAAGAAAGGAGGAATGAATGTTGTAACTAACGAGAAGAATGAGCTTATTCCCACTCGTACGGTTACCGGATGGAGAGTTTGCATAGACTATCGCAAACTCAATGACGCCACAAGGAAGATCACTTCCCTTTCCTTTCACTGACCAAATGCTTGAGCGATTATCTAGAAAAATGTTCTATTGTTTCCTGGATGGTTTTCTCAGGTTATTTTCAAATCCCTATTGCTCCCGAAGATCAAGAGAAGACGACATTCACCTACCATATGGCACATTTGCTTATGGCGAATGCCCTTTGGATTGTGTAATGCTCCTGCTACATTTCAAAGATGCATGGTAGCCAATTTTCATGACATGATTGAACACACAATGGAAGTTTTCATGGATGATTTCTCCATCTTTGGAAACTCATTTGAGCAATGTCTTGAAAATTTGGAAAAGATGCTAGTTCGATGTGAAGATTCTAACCTAGTTTTAAACTGGGAAAAGTGCCACTTCATGGTTACGGAAGGAATAGTGTAAGGACACAAAATCTCTCGAGCAGGGCTTGAAGTCGACCAAGCCAAAGTCGACACTATTTCTAAACTTCCACATCCCACAACCGTGAAAGATATCAGAAGTTTCCTAGGTCATGCAGGATTCTACCGTCATTTATTTCTCAAAAATCGCTCGACCAATGACTAACTTCTCGAGAAAGACGCTCAATTCGTATTTTCTGATGAATGCATTAGTGCATTCAAATTGCTTAAAGAGAGGCTGGTAACCGCTCTAATCATGGTTTCCCCAGATTGGACGCTACCATTTGAACTCATGTGCAACGCAAGCGATTTCGTGGTAGGAGCCGTATTAGGACAAAGGAAAGACAAGCAATTTCACCCAATTCATTATGCGAGCAAAACCCTAAATGACGCACAAGAAAACTACACCACCACCGAAAAAGAACTTCTTGCGGTAGTTTTCGCATTTGACAAATTCTGCTCGTATCTCATCCTTTCAAAAACAATTGTTTACACCGATCATGCAGCCCTTCGTTATTTGTTCAACAAACAAGATGCAAAGCCGAGATTGATTCGTTGGATCCTTCTGCTTCAAGAATTTGACATCGAAATTCGTGATAAGAAGGAGCAGAAAATCTAGCGGTTGATCATCTCTCGCGTCTCGAGGATTCAAGTCCTTCACAAACTGAGGAAGCCATAATAAACGACAACTTTCCTCATGAATTCCTTATGCACATCAATCCTCAATCATGAACATCCTTGGTTTTCGATTTTGCAAATTACTTAGCAAGCAGAATCCTTCTCAAAGGAATGACTTATCAGCAAAAGAAGAAGTTCTTTACTGATATCAAACATTACTATTAGGAAGAACGTATCTATTCAGAATTGGTGCAGACCAACTCATTCGAAGATGCGTATACGGAAGAGAAGCAGAACAAGTTCTAAGGCACTGTCATGAAGGACCCACCGGAGGACATCATGGAGCAACCTTAACAGCCAAAAAAATATTTGACTCTGGATTTTACTGGCCCACGATATTCAAAGATGCTCACAACATGGTATGCACCTGTGATGCATGTCAAAGGGCAACCAATATTTCAACACGGGATGAGATGCCTCAGAAACCAGTTCAAGTATGCGAGATATTTGATATATGGGGTATTGATTTCATGGGGCCATTCCGGTGTCATTTGGCAATCGTTACATATTGGTAAAAGTTGATTACGTCTCAAAATGGGCTGAAGCTCAAGCCCTGCCTACTAATGATGCCAGAAACGTGTCAAATTCCTTAAAAACTATTTTCTCATTTCAGTGCCCCAAAAGCTCTAATTAGTGACCGAGGAACTCATTTCTATAACAATCAGCTTGAACGAGCAATGGCGCGTTATGAAGTTCACTATTGCTTTACAACTGCTTACCATCCACAAGCGAATGGGCAAGCTGAATTCACTAACCGAGGCATCAAATGAATACTTGAGAAAACTATCAGTTAAAACCACAAGGACTGGTCTATCAAGTTAGATGATGCATTATGGGCTTTTCGAACAGCCTATAAGACTCCCATCGGCACAACACCGTTTAAACTAGTTTATGGGAAGTTGTGTCATCTACCTGTGGAACTAGAGCACAAGGCTTTTTGGGCACTTAAAGCAATAAACCTAGACCAAGACCTTGCAGGAAAGAATCGATTCCTACAAATTCACAAATTGGAGGAATTGAGAGAACAAGCGTACGAAAACGCTAGGGTTTACAAAGAAAAGACAAGGAAATTCCATGACGCTCGATTAAAGAAAACAAAACGATTTCATGTGGGAGAACGTGTCTTACTGTATATCTCACGTTTACGTTTATTTCCCGGAAAACTGAAATCACGTTGGTCTGGACCTTATACCGTCAAAAACATGTTTCTGAATGGTGCCATTGAAATTTATAACCACGAAGGTTTAAGTTTCAAAGTAAATGATCATCTTTTGAAACCGTATAAAGATGGACCAACCAAAATTCTCTCGGAGGAATTACACCTCCTCCCCGATGAAAACTAAGTGTGGGGAAGAGTCGTGCCGAAGACCGGAAACTTAAACGCGACACTTGTGCATAAATATTATCTTACTTTTTAACAATTTTTAGGATCTCACAAGCACAAGCACGGGGCCGTGCCTCATAAGCATGCCCCCGTGTCTCTGACAAATTTCTTTCCACGATCTCCGCTGATGACTCTGGAACGTTGCAGGTCGAATTTAAGACGAATTCTGACAAGCACGGGGTCGTGCCTAGCCAAGCACGCCCCGTGTTCACTTTCCACGACCTGTATATAAATACCACAATTGTTCCATTCTTTCATCACACTCACTCCTGGTTATAAACATCTGAAAAATGAAAGAATCAAGTCATGGAAGTTCCAACTGGAATCCTGCGAAGAAACCGCGTTCTGAAACACGAGAACCAACGACTCAAGAATATTTCTTCAAGCTGCATGAACTAATCAAGCAACTGACTAAAATGAACCTCACTGCATCCCAACGCTTAGCTGAACTTATCCAAAAAGTTAAACAGATGAGCGAGGAACTCATTTCCATTAATCGGCAGCTTGCGGAATTGAGCAACCGCACTTCTCACTATCCCATCCCGAACCTTCCACACGAAATGTGTGGAGGTTTCTTTTAGAAGCATTTCATGATGTGCTAAGTGCGTTGTTGCGCGTTAAAGAGTCTGGTTTTGTTGTTTCAGATTCTCGGCTTTTAACGTATCATGTAATTGTAGGACCTTAGGAAATGTAATTTTAATTTGGCTTGTGTTATTTAACTCTAGGACTCATTTGTATCTTTTCTGATGATTTGGAAGTGATAAAACTTAACCGGGAAAATTACATAACGCGCGAAACTAAAAAACGAACAAAAAAAAGACTGAAACCAAACATAAAATTGAACACGGCCCGTGCTCAAGTAGGCACGCCTCCGTGTTCGACAAAAAAATGACACAACTGACATATTTCAGCCTTTTGTCTTGTTCCTCTTCAATTTTGCATGATAAATATCAACCTAATTGCCTGCAAAGTCGTATCCACTTCATTTTCATCTTTTTTCCTTTTTCTTTCATCTTTTCAAGAGTTCTTTCAAGAGTTTTGATCAAAAGGTTAGTATACTAATTCCTTTGATTATGAAAGTTATTTACATGTAGTTAGGTTTAGGTCTCTAAACAACCGAAATCCTAGCAATATGTGTAAAGACTTGTTCTTAAACGTTTATGGAATGATGAATGCTTTCAACCTACTTGTTCATGTTATTCTTGTAAGAGATTAGTGTTATTAGTAGTTTCATTAGTTATTAGTTGTTGTTTTTATTGTTAACAAGACTATCTTCATAATTCGTGGTGAAATATTTGTTAATCATGTTCAAGAGTTCCAAGTGGTATTAAACATAAAATATATTTTTGGGTATCTTGAATTATTAACAAATGATTAAAATGTTAAACGTACAATCTTTGATTTTTAAAGCAAGAAAACATTAAACCCATGCTTAATCAATGATTTACAAACATAACCACGCTTGCTCGAGTCAAGATTCCATGCCTTATCATGTTAACCGCACTCTCACATTTCACAAAACGCACCCCCATGTTCAACAATTTTTCCTTGGATGATAAATTTTTAACTATTTTTGAACATGAGTTAAATTATTATGATGTTATGTCTTGAAAACACATGATTTTCACTCACATCATAAAACTGCTCGAGAAATTTGTTTGTATAGATTAACTTATTTTTGAAATTTCAGGATCATGAATCATCCCTACTTACATTTTGAAGGGTGCCGCAAGAGATGGTGTCATGATAGACTTCAAAGACTGCTACAAAGGGTTGAAAGATCCCACTTGCAAGCAGGTGAAGAAACACTAGCGGCAGTCAGATAGCTAGAAAGATACAATACACTATTAAGTGTTCACTGGAAGAGTTTATTCTCACAAAATAGACCTTCCGTTTATGAACTAACTTTTGAACTTTTAGCATCCTTCAAATTTAGCATGAAAGACTCTAATCCTTGGGATAATAATGCAGTTTCATTCAGACTTGCTGGACATTGGCACAAAACATCCATTGCCTTGTTCGGTGTCTATCTCGGATCTACACGGAACAGGAAATGGAGGAGGAAGCATATCTGGAATGCCAGCATACCATACCTTCCCGGACGAGGAAAGTAAAGATGCGGAAAGTGGTGCAATGAGGAAAGCATTTTGGGAGCGGATTGGAACCGGAGGGTTCAACTCGAGTAAAACAAAATGTAGTCAGATACGAGATCGCTACTGCGATACATTCATCGGTTACTTAGTCATTCCATAACAGCTCGTGGTCAAAGCGAGGGAGTTGTTAACTTGAGGGACTTGTTCATTTTATATTGTATGGTAATCAGTTGCCATGTAATATTGGGTATTTGTTTTGTAATCTTTTTTCCACGAATGCGATTGCAGGTGCTCCAACACCTATGTTGGAGGAAGCTGGATTTTGAACTTACGAGAGCTATGGTTATAACACTGAGGGAACTGAAGGAATGATGCTGGACTGTTAGACTTAAGCATTTGCACAAGTATATACATGGTGACAAGCCTACCAAATGGGTAGCCAAGATTGATGGATAAGAAAGGACAAATCTGGGATCCGGCGGACCCCGAAGAAATAATTATGGATCTCGACATGCCAATACAGCCGGAAGGAGCCGGAGCTAGATCTTCAAGTTCACGTACAAGGTATTCCCGACCATGTTAGACCTTTACGAGTCAATACAAACAACCAGCGACCATGCAAGGCGATCATTTGAATATGCCCAAGAAGCCTTCAATCGAGTCGAAAGTCTGCATTCCGAGTCGATGACCTCAGCAATGATGTCACGTATATCAGGAACCGAATGTACCATGAGTGGGGGGATATTCCCCACAAAGCCCTTGAAAACTGTATCATTTTCGGGGACCCGGCACAGTTGTTTTGTGCCAATCTATCTTTTAATTTATAAAGTTTTGTTTATTTTGTGTGTTTAGGACTTTAACGCTTTTAATAAATTGGTGACATTTAGGTGATACCGAGGATTCTAATAACGTGAAGCCAACCAAAAACAACTGAAAATTTCATCATTTTTAGGGGAGTTATTACATTACCCGTTCTCGATCTTGATTATGTTAATCACATTGAGGACAATGTGAATTTCAAGTGTGGGATGGGAGTAATGCAGTTGACTTTTCTAAAAATGTCCAAATTAAAACTTTTAAGAAAAGATCACTTACCAAGTAATTTTTGTGACAAGAAGCCAAAAATTAAATTTTTGATAAACCAAATTATAAATATACGTTTTCGGGAAATAAAGAAGTAAATCATGACGTCCAAATAAAATTGAAAATATTTTTTGTGATATCCTTAAAATCAATAATCTAATCTAGTAAAATATTTAATCATGTAAAATGAAGCACTGTACCCAATTCATCCATATGTGAGTTTATTTTTAATCCTTAAACAACTTTTGCAAATTGCAATTCTACTTTCATTCTGGATTTAATTGAGGGTGCCATATGATACGTGTGATTAGAACTTGCTTTGGGTATGCATTTCAAGACCTTAATTAGTATTTGTTGCATAAAAATGAGTTAGGCACTAGGAAACCTTAACCATTCGAGCCCCAACCATTGTCTTTAATTTTCCTTACCCGAACGTCAACCATAGTGAGCCCCGTTGAGCTTAAATTT
The DNA here is from genome assembly GCA_025506515.1 of Flaveria trinervia. Lineage (NCBI taxonomy): Eukaryota > Viridiplantae > Streptophyta > Magnoliopsida > Asterales > Asteraceae > Flaveria > Flaveria trinervia. The sequence continues at coordinate 85,433,228 of CM046450.1, forward strand.
TTTATCTTTCAATCACCCGAGCCACCAAGTCACTTAACCAAAAGCCTTCAACAAAACCTGTTTTCGTTAAAGACAAGTTTTTGGCTTAAAAAAATTGGTTTTTTACCGCCAGACCTTAAAGAACTGGAATGCATTCTTTTGATTTCAATTTGCTTTGTTGCCTTCATCACACAAAACTGGGACTTCCCCCGGAAATCCGCGAACAAATTTTCAATCTCATGTTTGACGCAAGAAAGAAATGGCCAAAAAAGGAACAAGTTCCGCCATTTTGTGGAATTTCAAAAAGTGCTATAAGAGACAGGCAAAAAGATATGAAAGATGCCCAAATGTGGAAATTGGTCTCATGATGGAAAACGCAAGAAGAATCAAACTGAATCTCAATACGAATACAAATAACTAATCCGATTGGGTGCTATTAGGCTTCAAGCCGAACGATCCTTGAGAAAGGAAAGTTTTGTGTATCTTCGGGTAAAAGATGAAGTACGATTCTTGAAAGCAAAATACAGTCTTGAAAATCTGACCTTAAACGAGTCCTCAAGCTAGCATATCCCTTCTACTTGAAGTGTGTATAGGGAACCTTTATTGCTTTCCTTGTAGTTTATGTTAGAAAAATAAGCCAAGATCGTCATCTTTAGCAATTAGCCACTTTTTCCAAATATTCCATACCCGAGCCTGAGCCAAATTACAACCCATCAAAGACCTAATGATTTATGCAAGTAAATATCTAAGTAGGTGGAGATTTGATCCCTTAACAACATATGATTTCACATGTATTCATACTAGGCAATTGAGTGTATCAGTCATACATAATCTTGATTATGACTCCATATATTGAGCCGAGTGTGAGTGCACCTTGTGAGAAGTGTGGATTTTTGCATGATTATAATCTTTACCAACCTATTGCTTGCTAGGATATCATTTTACATGTGCTTAGAATATTTATATTTGGATGAAAATAATGTTTACTTGCGTATTTCTCGAAAGATATGTTTATAATTTGTTTTATTTGGTTTTGGTGGATTTGTCATTTTAAGTGTTTTTTTCTTGAGGACAATCAAAGTTCAAGTGTGGGGATGTTTGATGTGCTCCAAATTATACATAAAAATCCTATCAAAAGCACATCAGTTATTCCTTAATATCTTCCTTAAAATGATGAAAATGTACTTAAGAGTCTTAAATTGTGTTTTCAAGTGTTTAAAAGGGAAAGATGGACAAAAGAAGCATATTTAGCAAGAAATTGAAGTAATCCGAGCTTTGGAGTCCAAGCATGGGGTTGTGCCTCTTTAAGCACGCCCCCATGCTTTTCCAGAAACACACCCCCGTGCTAAATTAACACACTCCCGTGTTTGGACATCTGACAAGGACAAAAGTACTATTCCCTAAAAGTAGACACAGAGCCGTGCCTTTTAGGCACGGGGCCATGCCCCACCTCCAACACGGGGTCGTGCCCCATTTAGCACGGGGTCGTGCCCGACATAACCTACATGTATGAGCCGACCAACTTTTGTAAGCATTGTACTAGCATGGGGTTGTGCCTTTTAGGCACGGGGTCGTGCTTAAACACTCTAAAAAACCTATAAATAGATGGCTAAGTTCACCATTTTTGAAGAGCTTTGGTGGGAGAGTTACTCTGCAGAACTCTCTCGGGAATCAGGACTTCAAGGTCATTTGGAGGCTCGAGAGGTGCATACAACACTTGGAAGAAGCTCGAAATAGTCTAAATGCCATCCATGGTGGATTATCGGTTTGATTGTTCCATTTCACCAATGATTACATATCTATCTTCTTTGTTATACATTGTTATGTTCAAGCTCATTATAAGCTAAACTCTTTTCATCATCCTGATCGGATGAAACTTATGTAATTTGTGATGAACTAATGGTGTGATAAATATTATGTTAATGTTATGGTGGTCTGGGAAAAATATTGATGGGTAGCATCTATATTTGAACGGGAAGTTATAAATTTATGGTTTGTGATTGTGATCTTCATACAAAGTTGAAAAATCATATGATTAACTTTCATTCACGAAACCGGTCTTCATAATAAATCCATGGCTAATGAACTAGAAGTGGTTATTTGAAATCATATCACTTTAACTTTCTGATCATTTGCGGGTTCCCTTTTATTAGTTCGAAAACTTCAGTAATTGTTACGGTTTTTTAAAATTAATGTTATGTTAAGAAGGAACCTGATCAACTCTCTTTTTGACATTAAGTTATGTTTTCAGAAATTGTTTGTCAAATAGGTCACAAAAGATTTACCTATATTACTAGGGCTTTGATCTGAGAAGTAAAACTCAGCCTGACAGGATCAAGTCACTACGGCAGCAGGATAGACGAGAAATCGTGCCAGCTCATCTTTATAAACATTAACATAATTACATTAATCCATATCTTTAAATCACACCACCAATTCATCACGGTTACATAAGTGGAATCTAATTAGGATGATAACTTTTATTCCTTAGTTTTAAATCCAAATGCTTCAAATCTTAGTTTACTTTCTTTCTATTATTGTTTATTTTTATCCTAAAAATCTTTCCAATGCAAATTATCATTTTATTTAACAAAAACCAAATCTGATAGTCAAACATCAAGTTTGTTGAGTAGGCTAGGAGTGTCCACGGATTGATACTCGGTTCTTACCAACACTATATTACTACACGATAGGTACACTGCCTTTTGTGTGTGTGGTTTAGTATTAGTAATAACCAACTAAAACTGAATCTGTGCAATAAATATTTATCAAAATATATATACTTCTGCACAACCATCAATATTATAGGAAGAGAAAGTACTTAGGCTTTACAAAGAAACAGGTTATCAATATTGATGATTCACCTAAAAGATCAAGGCATACATCTTCATAGCACACTTCTTCAGTGAATGTTCAACATCAAAGCCAGTTACTACTGATAAAGCTGAGACTGATGCTGAATGGAAAGAGCTGACTCAAGAGGATTCTAACAAAGAACAAGAAGAATCAAAGGCTGATGATCTTCTTTGATCTTCCATTCCATCCTTTGGTTGATCGTAGTAGATGAGTCTGTTAAAACTTGAGCAGCAAGACATACTTCCAAAGCTTCTTTCTTTTTGAAATCATTTATCACCACCTTTTCTTCTGAAGTAGTCTTCTTCTTGGAAGGTTTCTTCTTATTTCTTTCTTTTTGCTTTGAATTGTCTTCCGAAGCCATTTTCTTTCAGAAAAATGAGTTTCTTCCGAAAGAAACTTACCCTCAGAAACAAGTTTTTCTTTCTTCAACACTTAAACCATATGGTAAGGTCCAAATGTAAAACCTTCCTTGATTCATTCTTTTAACATTGTTTTCATATGTGTACTTGTTGGATTGTAATAACAATCTTTTATCAGGTGGTTATGCAGACCACACATTATGCACTCAATGTATTCTTCACGGGGCCTAAGGACTATTGCTTCAGGCTTCTTTTCTTCTACACCAGCCTTCACCTTTGACTTATGATCTTTCAGTCGGATAGGAGTGTTGGTACTACACTTCTTACCCTGATCAAAGTTTCCAACCACTTGGAATCCTACTAAGATAAACACACCATTTTGCTTTGGTTCTATTTTTAGCTTTGACTCATCTACCTTTTTGGTTGTTTTTCTTATTTCCTTGATTTTGTTTCTTTTAGCTTTGGTGGTCAAAGGTTGATCATCAGCGGTGTGGATAAGGTTTTCTACTTGATCCTTCTTTGTGGTGGTAACCATAGCTACATCATTCTTTTGATCAATAGGTAGTGGATCAGCAATTGAAACCTCTTGCTTTTCAGTACCACATCTACGTTATTTTACAGACATATAGAGTGTGGTGGAGCAATTTTATTGGTTCCCAGTCTATTTTTTTAATAGCATACCTTTGAGTGGGAGGATGATGCAATAATGGTTTTGAATTTATGCTCTTCAATAGCATACTTCTTTGCTTTAGCCTCGGTTATTACTAGTTGGGCTTGAGCCTCAGTCAACTTGGAAATCAAATCCTTTATTTGAGCCTTGTAATTTGAGGGTTCATGTTTTAAAAAAGACACGGTTTTCTCTAGATCTTCAAGTTTTAATTTTTAGTTAGATTCTACCTTTTAAAATCAAATTTTAGTATATTCAAAGACTAAATATCATATTCTAATCTCCATGTTGTAGTCCTGATAAAGTTTAACCTTAGCTACACATGCTGGGGTACAGAGATGTTCATATACGTGATTATTATAGTTCCGATTATGAGAGCTTGAGCTGGGGTTACATCCTGCACCATAAAGCTCCAGTCAAGTTCTTGATCAACAATAGTTGTTTGTTGTTCAGTGGCTATGCAGCAACTTTTGGAGTAGCAGGATGATGTGGAGAGGCATGAAAGGCTCTAGGGTTGGACTTTGGAGCTTTACATTCCCTTGCAAAATGACCAAGTTGATTGCAGTTATAGAACTTGGCCTTTGATTTGTCTAGCCCAAATTTACTGTTGGTTGGGTTCTAAAGGAACTACCTTCCAGTTCTTATAAAGAACCTCTTAGCTCTATAGGTTAAAAGAGCCTTTTGTTGGACAATGTTTGTATATTCAACATCATCTGGGCTGAAGCATTCTAGATCATCAAAGCAAAATTGAAAGTCACTAGATTGCCTATTTCCTAAGACAAAGGCACAACTGTCTTGGAAAGGACTTTGTTAAGCCTGTTAAGACCTGGGAGTCTTAGGGAAAGTGATGTATGTCCCATAAGAAGTTGATAGCTATTGGGGGTAGCTCAAGTACTATTGGGGCTAGGGAGTTGTTGAGCCTTAGCAACGAGTAAAGCATTGCTAGCAGGAAGGCTAGAAGTTCTGCTCATCTGGTGGCCTCTTTGAGCCTCTATCTCTATGCGGTATCCATCAAGGATGCCATATAGTTTGGTCATGGTGAGAGTGTTTAGATTCTTAGTTCTCTTGATAGAGACACAATAGAAAATCAATTAATGAGGAAGTGCACTCATGAATTTTCTTACAAGATCTCTCTTCTAAAGAGTTATTCCCACATACTAGAGTGATAAGATTAAGTCCATATACCTGACATATTGCTGGCTCAGGGTGTCTCCACCAATATGAGTGAAGTTGTCGAACTGCTGCTTCAAGGTATCTCTTTTGGACTCTTTGGACTCGGTTGAACCAGAGTACATCAATGTCAAAGCATCAAAGATTTATTTGGCTGACTAACAGTGCTTAAAGCCTACCATTATGGAGTTTGGTATGGTTGTAAGCAATATTGTCATGGCTTAGCTATCGATGTCCATCTTCTTGAAGCCTTCATCAGAGTAATCTTCAACAGCTTTCTCTATCATAGGACCAATAGCAGCCGGTGACTCCACCTTTGGCATGTATGGTCCATGAGTGTTGGATCAAGAAGAAGGCTAGTGCAACCAAAACTAGATCACTTCAACTATTTTGATACAACTAATAAAGGACTTCCGAAGCTAAGTGTGGAAATTCCGAAGGAGAAAGAGTTCTTCCCAAAACAACGAGCAAGATCATCTTCCAAAGACAAACTTTACTTCCAAAGATGAAGTATTCACTTCCGAATATCAATACTAAGAAGAAAAGATCAGAAGTCAACTTCCAAAGTATGAAGAAAACAAGAAGTCCTCAAGCCTCGGAAGAAGTAGCCTCTTTCGAAGTATAAGTGGCTTCAGAAGAACTTATTCTTTCGAGCCCATTTAACCTTTGGAAGACACTACTATGAAGCAGTGGACATAAGTATGGTCTCTTACACTCCGCTGCAGACCTCTGAGATACTGCATGGTGTTTCCCCAAAAGCCATGTAGTTACCATACTTTATTCCACTATTCACCTTTATCAGTTAATACAGTTACCAACTTTAGTTGGTGATAAAAGGTAAGTCTTGGACATGTCATGACTACCATATCTTAGATAAGACATTATCTAAGATACCTTAAACTATAGCTTTGTAGTGTTTGCTTTAGTGAGAGGATTCCAACTAGTATCAAAGTATATCCTGTTTTAAGTAGTATTATATATAGTTTCTCATTGTAACTCATGTAACATGCTTGTAAGAGTCTTGTAATACTTTTAGTTGAGAAGTAATATATGCAAGTACCTTGAAAATTATCTCTTTGTGTTCTTTGTTACTTATTATATTATTATCAACTCCTAGAAAAAACTTTGTTTCATCTAATCAGAGTGTAGTATAAGTGAATTTGAGAGAAAAACCAAGTGTTAAGTGACAAAACCGATCCTGCGATTGGTATCAGAGCTTCTTAGGCTCTTGATTGTGAGATCTTACCATCCTAATCAACCTGTTTTTTCTTTCCTCCTTACACCACACTCAGAATGGCCCTTAACAAGTCTGAAATAGAGATGGGAACGATGACTAATGCTCCTATCATTGCCCCTGAAAACTTCAGGTCATGGAGCAGACGCATGGAAGGCTTCATCAGGTATCAAGATAGCAAGATGTGGCAATCTATTTTCAATGGCCCGAATAAACCTAAGGTGGCAGCACCCGGTGGAAACAGTGCCATGATAGAGAAAGTCGTTGAAGATTACTCTGATGAGGACCATAAGAAGATGGACATTGACAGCAATGCAATGACTATTCTTATGACTGCAATACCCAACTCCATTATGGTGGGGTTTGAGCATTACAAGTCAACCAAAGAACTGTTTGATGCACGTGCTTAGATGTATTCCAGTTCCAATGACTCCAAGAAAGACTCAATGAAACAGCAGTTTGAGAACTTCACCTACATTGCTGGAGAGACTCTTAGTCAGCAATATTTCAGGTACATGGACCTCATTTCTTCCCTTCAATCAGTGGGAATTACTCCTGAACTTAGAGACCTCACAAGAAAGTTCATGAGTGCACTCCCTAATGAGTGGACATTTTATTGTGTCTCTATCAAGAGGACAGAAAATCTGAACACCCTCACCATGACCGAACTCTATGGCATCTTGATGGATAGCGTTTGGAGATGGAAAGCAAGAGAGGCCATCAGACAAGCAGACCCTTGAGTCTTACTTCTAGCAATGCTTTGATGGTTGTTGAAGGCTCAGGACCCGCACAACCTCAACAGTACCTCACTACACCCAGCATCCATCCTGCTCATCCGGACCATACATTACATTTCCTGAGACTCCAAGGTCTCAACAGGCTCAGCATAGTTCCTTTCAGGACAACTATGCCTTTGTCTCAGGAAGTGGACACTCTAGTGATTTTAGTACTACTTTGATAATCTAGAGTGCTTCAGTCCAGATGATATGGAGTATGCGGACATAGTCCAACAAATGGCTCACTTAACCTACAGAGCAAAGAAGTTCATCAAGATAACTGGAAGGAAATTTATCAACTCAACCAATAGCAAATTTGGGTTTGACAAAACTAAGGCCAAATGTTACAACTGTAACCAACTTGCTCATTTTACAAAGGAATGCAAGGCTCCCAAGTCAAATCTGGGAACCCCACAAGCCTCCACACATCCCTCTACATCAAAGCCCACTAGAAAGTCAACAGAGACAGCTACAATGGCTCAAGAAGTTAACTGGAGCTTTATGGTACAAGATGTGACTCCTACTCATGCTCTCATGGCTGGAACAGATGACAATAAGGTATATGAACATCTCTGTACTCCTGCATGTATTGCTAAGGTTAAATTGTATCAAGACTACAATATGGAGATTAAATCCGATATTGAGTCTCTAAATGTTTTAAAATCTTATTTTAAAAGGGCTGAATCTGACTATCAAAGAAAAAATGAGGAGTTAGAGAAATTTGTGTCCTTGTAAAAACATAAACATACAAACTATAAGACTCAAATAAAGGATTTAATATCCAAATTGTCTAAGGCTCAAGCCCAGCTTGTCACTGCTGAGGCTCAAGCCAGGAAGTATGCCATTTCTTAGCAAAACTTCAAAGCTATTATTGCATCATCCTCCATCTCCAAAATTTGTTATTAAAACAAAGGAGGGTGGGGACCAATGAAATTGCTCCACCACACTCTTATGAATACATAAGACAACCAAGGTCTGGTACTGAAGAGCAAGAGGTCCCATCTGTTGACCCATCTTCACTTGAGTTGAACAATGATGCAATAATAGAGACCACCACAGGGAAGGAACAGGTAAATCAACCCACTTCCCCTAGTGATTATCAAATCCTAACCACCAAGGCCTAAAGAAGCAGAGCTAAAGTAGCAAGAAAAACTACCAAGAAAGTGGTTGAGTCTAAGATGATGATTGACCCAAAACAAAAGGCTGTATTCATCTTAGCTGGATTCCAGGTGGTAGGTAACTCTGATTCAGGAAAGAGGTGTAGTACTAGCATATATAGTCATATATAGTGTGTCCGTCGCTTGTCGAATAGTCTAGGCTTAATGTTATACACCTGATATGTTGTAAACACATGAAACTGGGTCATTCGCAAGAGCATATGCGAATGAGACTCAGTCGTACAACTAAGCCATGCTAATGGACCAGCCGTGCGACTGAGAGATGTGATTGGGGCATTCGTAAGACTGAACCATAAGTATGGTCCAGTCGTACGATTGAACCATACGCATGGTCCAGTCGTGCGATTGAACCATACGCATGGTCCAATCACACGAATGGGCCCAGTCACATCTAATATGGGCCGAGGCCTATATATACCAGTTTCAATGTGTAAAGAGATTAAGGGTTTTAGAAAGAGTGTGCCCGAGAGTCTAGGGCTGCCGGATGAGAGGATAGATCATGCTCGATCTTCCCCTTGCCAAGAGTCTTGATTCTTATGTTGTAACGAGCTTGTAATCGTTAGGTTTTATCAATGAAACCATTCAATTATAGTTCGTATTATTGTTTGACTTTTGGTTTGATGTTGTTTATCCTTCCATCAAGAACATGCTTGGATGTTTATCGATCCAAGAAACCGACTTCACAATTGGTATCAGAGCCGGTTACTACTGGAATGATCTAACAATCATTCTAGCAACCCGAGCTCTTGATTTCTGGATCAAATTTTAGATCTTGACGTTAAACCCCCTTCGTGTTCTTCATGTTTTGCTCAGATTTCGTTACGTGTGTTGCTTCTATGTTAAAATCGAATTCGAAACCACTTTCCTATCACCCTTTCGAATCTGATGATGTCTATCTTGTTTGGGTTCATGTAAAATTCGTCAAATTAGGGTTTTGGGCAGCCCTGGCGGCTGCAGATCTGAAAATCTGCATGCAGACCCGTTCATGCGACTGGGCCATGCGAATGTATGAATGAGCCATGTGAATGGACCATTTATGCGACTGGACCAGTCGTATGTTCAGTCGTGCGACTGGACCAATCGTATGTTCAATCGCACGAATGAGTCATCCGCATTGACTCATCCGCATTTGTTCCAGACCAAAAAAAAAGAGTCTGGAACAACCTCTTGCACAGATTTGAAGATGAGCAAAGCATATTCACCCTAAGGTTCTTTTGTCAAATAAGTTCGATGTGTACCCCATTATTCGTCGGACTTCCAGAATAGGTGAATGTAATTGGAACACGAAAGAGAGAAGAGAAGATGTCAGCAGTTGGTGCTGATTTTGTGGGGTAGTCGCATCTGACTACTTATGGGCCAATCAAGTTATATTTATCCGCATAGAAAGGATTCTGCTTCTTAGGGGGAATCCAGTATAGAGAAAACGAAGACGCAATCAGAAAGTGATGATGTGAACCGGTTTCCGATGATGAATCTTCATGCATGTTGAGTTGGTTGATATTGTCAGCTATGGATTGGAACCTTCAACCTTTTGCCCAATACATCGTGTGAAGATGCAAGGAGAGCACAATGTCTATATATTGGGATATGTTGAATGTGAGGGGAAATTTCTGCAGGTGGTGATGTTAATCAGTTTAGCCTGTGTGAAGATTGAAGCAATGGAAAACTGTTCATATCATTATCTGGAAAAATCAATCATATGGGGAATCTTGCTGCTATGCTGGTGTTCTGCAAAGTAAACGAAAGCTATTGTGCCTAAATTCATTTTCAGGGATATGGTAGTAACCTGACACATCGGCAACGTTGGCTAATATGATTTTTCGTTTGATTCTATTGGCAACCAGAGCAAAGATTGACTGAAGATTGTAAGAGGTGTTATCTACTATTCGCAAGCAACGTCCAAGGGGGAATTTGTTGGAGCATATATAGTCATATATAGTGTGTCCATCGCTTGTCGAATAGTCTAGGCTTAATGTTATACACCTGATATGTTGTAAACACATGAAACTGGTTCATTCGCAGGAGCATATGCGAATGAGACTCAGTCGTACGACTGAGCCATGCTAATGGACCAGCCGTGCGACTGAGAGATGCGATTGGGGCATTCGTAAGACTGAACCATAAGTATGGTCCAGTCGTATGATTGAACCATACGCATGGTCCAGTCGTACGATTGAACCATATGCGTGGTCCAATCGCACGAATGGGCCCAGTCGCATCTATATGGGTCGAGGCCTATATATACCAGTTTCAATGTGTAGAGAGATTAAGGGTTTTAGAAAGAGGTGTGGTACTAGCACTCCCGTCCTACCAAAGGATCAGAAGTTAAAGGGAAAGGTTGCTGATGAAGAAAAAAAGAACAAGAAACAACAATCCTCAGGATCCCAGAAGAGTAACATTGCATGCATAATGTGTGGTCTGCAAAAACATATGGTGAAAGATTGTTATTACAATCCTGCTAGCACACATTATGCAAATAATGTTAAAAGAGAAAGATTCAGGGAAGGTTTCTCATTTGGACCCTATCAAGTCCAAGTGATGAAAAAGGGAAAGCAGGTTTCCGAAGCAAGGTTGCTTTCGGAAGAAAGTCCTTCTTTCGAAGGGAAAATGGCTTCGGAAGCTAAAGCTGCTAGAATCATAAGAACAAAAGAGTTCCTTTGAAACCATCCTAGAAGAAGACTACTTCGGAAGAAAGGGTGGTGAAGGCTTCTTCCGAAAAGAAAGAAGCTTCGGAAGATTGTCATGTTGCAAAAGCTTCAACAAGCTCATCCTCCATGATCAACCAAAAGATGTACTGGAAGATCAAGAAAGATGTTGCAACCCAAACCTCATCTTCAATGACAACCATTGAACCCCCATGCTTAAAATTTGGTTCAATTATGTCACTATCATTTGAAGAACCCAAGACCAACAAGGCTTGGGTTTCCGATCCAAACTAATCATCTCATGTTATCTGTAGGGACATCCATATGACAAAAATAACAATGTTTGGATTCTGGATAGTGGATGCTCCCAGCACATGACAGGGAACAGATCTATCCTTCAACAATTTCAACATTATGAAGGAGGTCCTGTCTAGTTTGGAGGTGAGGCCGGAGGATATATTTCTGGCAAACGAAGTATATCCAATGGAAAACTAAAAGTTGACAAAGTTAACTTTGTCAAACAGCTGAACACAACCTGTTAAATGTTCTCAGTTTTTGTGATCAAAAGCATCAAATGCTCTTCACAGAACATGAGTGCATTATCCTCAAACCCAGGATGACAATTCCTCCGGAATTGGTGCTTCTTAGATCTCCCAGGATAGGGGATATGTACAAGCTTGATATGAGCAATGCTTCCCTGATGGGTGAAGTGTCATGCTTTCTTTCCAAAGCTGATAGTGATGAGTCAACACTTTGATATAAATGAATGTGCCATGTAAATTTTAAGACAATGAATAAATTGGCTAAAAATAACTTGGTATATGGTTTGCATAAAAAGGAATTTTTCTGCAAAGATAACTGTGTTGCATGCCTGAAAGGGAAGCAACACAAGGAATCTCATAAATCCAAAGTTGTTAACTACAACACCACTCCATTACACTTATTGCACATGGATCTATTTTGTCCCATAAGTATATATAGCATTGAAAGGAAATCATACTGCCTTGTGATAGTTGATGATTTTACAACATTTACATGGGTATTCTTTTTAAGATCAAAAGATGAAACTGCTGAAACATTAAAATCTTTTATTCTTAAGATAGAAAATCAAATGATCACAAGGTTAAAATAATTAGAAGTGGTCAAGGGACTGAGTTTAAGAACCTCGTTCTTGACTCATTTTGTAACTCAAAAGGGATTGCCAGAAAATATAGTGCTCCCAGAACTCCTCAATAAAATGGTGTTGTTGAGAGGAGGAATAGAACACTTATTGAGGCTGCTCGAACTATGTTAGCTTATTCAAAGTTGCCTCTAACATTCTGGGCAGAGGCAGTCAGCACTACATGCTATGTGCAGAACAGGGTTCTTGTAGTAAAGCCACATGGAAAAACCCCTTATGAGTTATGGAACAAGAGGCCACCGTTCATTGGTTTTCTAAGGTTCCTTGGCAGTAGGTGCACCATACTTAACACAAAAGAAAATTTGGCAAAATTTACTAAAAAGTGGGATGATGTTATCTTTGTTGGATACTCCTCTAGCTCTAAAGCTTATAGAGTTTACAACATCAAAAATCAACAATTTGAGGAATCATCCAACATTGTTGTTAATGAGCACACTCCTTATGTTAGAGGAAATGGCCCTGATCATATTTTTGAATTAGAATTGTTTCCAAACTGTTCTAAACCATCTAGTGAGAATGTTTCAGCTAGAACAGGTGCTCAAAGTGATTCTGATGCTGACTGATTGTTTGAGCTACCCAGACCTCTTCCAAGTTCTCCAAGAGCTGCAACAAATCAAGCTCCCACTATTGGCAGATCTGATAGTATAACCATCTCAAGGGATAGTAGAGCTTCAACAAGTGATTCTCTTTTTAACCCTCAAGTTTCATCTGGTGACACTGTATAACACCAAGCTAATAGAAGTAGCATCTTGAAGGAACAGGAAACTATTAATGCTGCTTCACAACCAACAAATGATGATGTTTCCCATTCATTCAATCACTCCTCATTGAATGAGTTTGAAACAGTAGCTGGACAAAGTGTTCTAGGTCATGAGCAAAATATGTCCAATCTGGATTTATCTTGGCAACTGGAAGTGATTCCTCGACTAAGGATTCACAACACTCATCCAGCTGAGAACATGATATGGGATGTATTTGAAGGTGTGAGAACAAGAGGACAGACTCATCATGGGAATGTTTACCTGTACTCATGCTTCTTGTCTTAGATGGAACCCAAGAAGGTAGAAGATGCCTTGAAAGATAGTAGCTGGGTTAAATCAATGCAAGAGGAGCTGCTTCAATTCAAGAGACAAAAGGTTTGTAATCTATGTCTGCTACCATCTGGTCAAGTACCTATAGGCACAAAATGGGTTTTCAGAATCAAAAGAGATGATAAAGGATTGATTATCAAGAACAAGGCAAGACTGGTGGTTTAAGCATACACTCAAGAGAAGGGAATCGATTATACTAATGTCTTTGCACCTGTTGCAAGACTTGAAGCAGTTAGGATCTTCCTTGCCTATGCTGCATCCATTAATTTCACTGTCTACAAACTTGATGTCAAGTGTGCCTTTCTATATGGGGATATAGATAGGGAAGTCTATGTATGCCAGCCTCCATGATTTGAAGACCCACAGCACCCCAACTATGTATGAAAATTGGATAAAGCTCTATATGGGCTGCACCAAGCACCTAGGCTATGGTATGAGACTTTTTCTTAGTTTCTTCTGAAGAATGGGTACACTAGAGGTACCATTGATAAGAATCTTTTCATAAGGAAGTCTGGAAAAGATATCTTGCTTGTTCAATTCTATGTTGAGACATCATATTTGGTTCCTCAAATGACCAAATGTGTATAGACTTTGAAAGCATCATGAAGAAGAAGTTTGAGATGAGTTACATGGGAAAAATGGACTTTTTCCTTGGAATTTAGGTAAAGCAATTGAAGGAAGGATTTTTCATCAATCAATTTAAGTATGTCAATGACATCTTAGAAAGATTTGAAGTGAAAGATTGTAAGCCAGCCAAGACACCCATACCCAGAAACCATAATCTCTGTCGTGACTTTAAGGAGAGGATACTGATCAAAATCAGTATAGGGCAATTATTGGTTCTCTGATGTATCTCACAGCAAGTAGACCTGATATCATGTTTGCAACTTGCATTTATGCAAGATATCAGGCTGCTCCAAAGGTGTCTCCCCTAGCTACTACCAAGAGAATCCTAGATACCTCAAAGAAGCACCTAAATTAGGTCTCTGGTATCCAAGGAATAGCAATTTCAATCTCTTTGGCTACTCTAACAGTGACTATGGTGGGTGCAACATTGACAAGAAATCAACATCAGGTGGATGTCAATTTCTTGGTGGAAGGATCATCTCATGGCAATGCAAGAAATAACCATGTGACTCTACATCAACTGTTGAAGCTAAATACATTGCTGCTGCAAGTTGCTGTGCTCGGCTGCTGTGGATTCGGAACCACATGTTAGACTATGGATTCAACTTTATGAACACTCTTATCCACATTGACAACAACAGTTCTATCTCCATCATTAAAAATCCTATGAAGCACTCCAAGACAATCATATTGATATCAGGTAACTTTCATTAGTGATATTCATGAGAAAAATCTAATTAAGGTAATCAAAGTTTAATATGCTGACTTTTTCTCCAAAGCTTTTGATGAATAGAAATTTAAGTATCTCATTACAGCCATTAGGATGATAAACATTGATTAGTCTACCTCATTTGAAACCTTTTTAAAATATGTAATGTCTTATCTCAATACAATCTGAGCCCTGTTACAAAAGGTCTCTCTGAAATTTTCACCAAGCATAAATTCTTCCGAGGAGGAATTAACTCTCAGAAGATGTTTTACATATCTTCCGAAGCAAATTCCACCTAGGATAAATTTCTTCTCGGAAGAGTTTTTAGTCTCGAAAGAAGCAATTGATTACATATCAGATCAACTTTTGAAGCTTATAAAACTATCCTTTAAAAGCAATCTTTACTCTCGGAAACTAAAATTTACCTTTGGAAGTAAGAATTTTCTTCGGAAGACAAATTACCTTTGGAAATACTTTATTCTCAGAAGAAAGACTTCACTGTGTAACGGTAATATTTTGGGCCCCACTCTGTAAAAAGTAAAGATTTTGCTAATGATGTCGGATTATTTAACTAAACTAAACATTACCGCCCCTGTCACATCACCTACTAAAACATCACATCATCTTATCCTAACCCCATAAACCGCCATTTCACCCCTTTTTAAATAATCCCGACTACTCACTTTCATCTTCTTACCTAATTTTACTACCCTAAAAGCTTCCTTCACTCTCAATTTACCCAAGTCCAAACTCATCTACCTTCAACTTTCTCAAATGGCACTTACCCTCAGCACAATGAAGTCCCACTTCTAATTCTTCGAGAGATGTTGACTTCTCTGATATCATTTCCTTCTTACCCAATCATCTTATTACACTAACCTGACTGTTAACCCTACTGTTTATTCAAATCATACGGCTGAATTTTGGGGAAATGGTAAGATTAAAACCCTAAATGGGGTTCAGGTAATAAGATCGAGCATTTGTGGCCAGGAGTTTGTCATTCCTGAACAGCTCATCAGGGAGCATTTCGAGCTTCATCTAAATGGGATATGGTGGAGATGTTAGCAGGTCTACAGTTTACAAGTTCAACTTTTCATGCAACTGGAAGTTCCTGCTGCATGTTATTCTTCATTGCCTATCCAACAAATCTAGGGGATGGGATCAAATCCTATATGAACTAGGGTGCCTAGTTCATGGAATGGTGAGAAGCCTTTGATTTAACTATTCAAAATTTATGTTGACCAATCTTGTGGGAAACCTCCAGTGGGAAACATTCTTCATGTATCCCAGGTTTCTCTAGCATATAATCAACTGTGAGCTGGATCAGAGTCAACTTGTTTGTGCAACTGCTCTAATGTTCCTCACATGAGGCGACCATCTTCAAGACTTTGAAGAAAGTGTCCACCAATTTCATCGGATGACACACTGCTCTGCTTCCAGGTATGATTAAGCCAATGGCTCCTGGTGACATCCCTGTTGACCCCATAGGTGATAAACCCACACCAG
This sequence comes from Flaveria trinervia, assembly GCA_025506515.1. Lineage (NCBI taxonomy): Eukaryota > Viridiplantae > Streptophyta > Magnoliopsida > Asterales > Asteraceae > Flaveria > Flaveria trinervia. The sequence continues at coordinate 85,449,205 of CM046450.1, forward strand.
AAACTACCCTCACACTGCCAAAGCTACCTTCTCACCCCATCACCATCACATATCAAAGACACCCCAAACGAACCTTGTTCAATCTTCACCAAAAAGACTAGAGTGGAACAATGGGCTCCCACTCAGTCTGAGGTCTCACTATCCTTCTCAAACCCATGAGCCAGACACTCAAGCTGAAAACCCTCAGGGTGAGTATCTATACTCCTCTGAGCAGGCACAAAAGGACAGCCCCACCATAGGCTCAATGCCTTTAGACATTGACCAAGGTCCCGGGTCACTAGGTTTAACTTCTATATCCTTTATTGACCTCCTATTCAAAACTGATGAAGAGATTACGTCTCTTTATGGCAATGAAGTTTATCTATAACACTCTCTCAAGGATCAACAGAGCCTAGAGAGCCCTCTTATCTCTAGCCCCCATCAGCAAGCCTTTACTGAGGTGAGACCCACTGATGTGGAGGGGACTCATGCAGACTTAGCTGCCACAACTGAAAGTGCCTCAATGGACCTTCAGGATAGTGGTAACATTTCTGAGACTGAATATGCGGCAACCATGCCTTTTGATGACTATGAATGAGACATCATTGAGCAAGGGAAACCAGTGTGCCAAGAAACCACATCTAGTGGTGAGGATGAACATATTAGGTATGTTACCTCATCTCCCTATGATTCTTCAAAAGAAGATGAGGGAAGACTGCAACTCATCATTAAAGACCTACTTTCTGAAGTCTCAAACCATGAATCTAAGGTTAGGACACTAGAGGATAGGTCTGCCACTCAATAACTTGAGATTGACAATCTCAAGGCTCAACTAGCTGAGAAATAGATTGAGAGATCGATTAGGCATGTACCCATTTAGATCTCCTTGATCTCTTTCTCTAGCTCATCAAGCTCTCATGATAATGCTACCAAAAGGGGGAGAGTGTTTAGAGACAAACAACTAAGGAACCACAGAGCCAAGCTGCAACTTCCAGATACTCGGCTCCCACTACAACTATCTTTCTTGAGCCATCCCAAGTTATCCTGCAAATAGACCCAAGGATGCTCAGAGATTTCTATAGGCTCTTTTCCAAGTTTCTATTGAGATCTTCTCTAGATCAGCCTAGCCCTAATGTGGCTATGATATACTTTGGAGCTGAAGAGCTTCAGAGGTTAAGTGCACCTTCTACCACTATGGAAGAAGTTGGTCAACCTAAGGTCCAAATAGAACCTGAGATTCATTTCGAAGGGGAAATAAGGACTGATGGGCTAGAAACCGAAATAGTTGGGATAGATATTGCACTCCCTCAAACATCTGAAGTTGAAGTCAAAGCCTCGGAAGAACAAGCTGAGTCATCCGAAGCTGAGATGGAAGTTGCAGAAGGATTGTTCTCCTTGTCTGAGGATCTAATCATCACAGATGCAATTCTAGAGCTGGCATCTGAGGTGAATAGTGAGGACTTTCTCAACCAACCCCTGCCTAAGACATCTACACTACCTCTATCTCAATCTGAATCCTCCATCCAAGAACCACCAAAGTCAAGCACTTCCAAAGATGATAAAGTAAAGAAGAAAATGACTGCGGAAGAGCTTCAAGAGGAGAAAAGTATTGAAAATCTTAAAAGAAAAGGTAGACTTCAAACTACAAAATTGTTAGCTGCCAGTTCCAAAGCAGCTGCAGCCAACCAGGAGGCAGTCAACAACAAAGAGAGGGTAGACATCATTGACAGGCTCATCAAGCTTAGAGCTACCAATGAATACATACTCCTTCTACCATTAGAGGACTTAGTAGAGCTAGAAAAGGCAACCAGGCTGCAGACTGAACAAAAAGAAGGAAGTTCATCTACAGCTCTGGAGGGAAATGATATCTTTCCTAACCTCTAGAGTTTTCTCTTCTCGAGAACTATCTCCACATGATGATGATACGATCCTATGGCTCTTCAACAAAGAGCAGGATCAATGGAGAAAGAAAGAAAGAGAGCTGCAAGAGAGAAGTTGAGGGAGAAGAAGAAGAAAGAAGAAGAAGAAGCTAAGGTCACTGCGACCAAGAAGGTAGGTGAGAAAGCTTGGATGAAAGACTATCTCCGGGCTCACAGCTTCTCTAGTAGGCAGGTGGGACCTATGTTTGAAAAGACACTTCAACAAATTGTCAGCGACATCAAGGCTGACATTCGTATGGGGAAAAGGAAAAAGATGTATAGAAAGGTACAGGGGATGATCTTCAAGCCAACCACTCAACCCCAACCTGAACCAATTCCCTCTCCATTCCCCATCAAAATTGAACCCTACGCACCTGAACCTACACCATCATCTATACCTACTTCTCGCCTCAACCACCTAAACTACCCATCCTCCAACCTAAAAAAATCTCCAGAATCAAAACACCATAACCATCCCCCTCAACCTTCCAAACATCTCTCCTTAGAGGAGTTCAAGGCAATCAAGACAAAGCTCACCAATGCACAACCCTAAGCGACATATCTTGTGAGGAGGACTCTGTCAAAATGACTTATGTTGATGGATCCTCATGTTCCCTCACTAGAGATCAATTTCTTGATATGCCCAGAGGAACTTTGGACCAAGCTGCAAAGCTCCTTGGCCTCAACTCATATTCTCTGAATGAGGAAGAAAAGAAGCTAAGGAGAAGGCTGGTAACTCTGCTGGATACAAAGAAAGGAGACAAGGTACCAAGTCAACCACTTGTGCCAAGGAAGAAGATTATCCAGTGGAGGTTCGAAGATTCTTCTCATAAATTTGTTGTTGAGAGAGAGAGTGGAGAGCTAAACAAGCTAAATGCTTCATCTTTATTACACTTAAGCAGATTTGATATTACTGAGTTAGCAGAGAAGCCACTCTCCAACCCCTCCAACTCTGAAGTAGCTACTCATATCAAAAATCACCTTAGCAGTCTTCATCTGGCCGAGCTAACTGCTAGAACCAAGATTGAAGAAGATTTGAAACTGAGAGATAAGGAGAAAAGGAAAGTACCAGCAACCTAAGGCAAAGCCTTTCTTCAAATGGTTGAGGGTCCGGAACTTGAATCCATAGTTAGATGGGAGTATGACTATAACTCTCATCAACTAAATCTCTTTAAGGGGGAACAACAAAGGGTGCATATCATTCAAAGTGAGAGACTGGATCTCCTGTCCACAAATGATTTGTACAAGCTTCTCAGCACCACTTCTAGGAAATACAAAGAAACAGATAAGTATCTGCTTTCCCTAGTGCTGAAAGTTTTGAGAAGCAGGAACAAGTGAGGTTTTGGTAGCATCAGCCTAGGGGGAATTTCTTGGATCAAGAAGAAGGCTGGTGCAACCAAAACCAGATCACTTAAACTATTTTGATACAACTAATAAAGGACTTCCAAAGCTAAGTGTGGAACTTTCAAAGGAAAAAGAGTTCTTCTAAAGACAACGAGCAAGATCATCTTCTGAAGACAAACTTTACTTCCAAAGACAAAGTATTCACTTCCAAAGATCAAGACTTAGAAGAAAGGATCAGAAGTCAACTTCCAAAGTATGAAGAAAAGAAGAAGTCCTCAAGCCTCAGAAGAAGTAGCCTCTTCCGAAGTATAAGTGGCTTCGGAAGAACTTATTCTTCCGAAGCCATTTAACCTTCGGAAGACACTATTATGAACCAGTGGAAATAAGTATGGTCTCTGACACTACATTGTAGACCTTTGAGATACTGCATCGCGTTTTCCCAAAAGCCATGTAGTTGACCATACTTTATTCCACTGTTCACCTTTATCAGTTTGTACAGTTACTAGCTTTAGTTGGTGACAAAAGGTAAGTCATGGATATCTCATGACTACCATATCTTAGATAAGACATTATCTAAGATACCTTAAACTATAGCTTTGTATTATTTGCTTTAGTTAGAGGATTCTAGTTGGTATCAAAGTATATCCGGCTGTAGGTAGTATTATATATAGTTTCTCATTGTAACTCATGTAACATGCTTGTAAGAGTCTTGTAATACTTTGAGTTGAGAAGTATATATGCAACTACCTTGAAAATTATCTCTTTGTGTTCTTTGTTACTTATTATATTATTATCAATTCATAGAAAAGACTTTTGCTTCATCTGATCAGAGTGTAGTATAAGTGAGTTTGAGAGAAAAACCAAGTATTAAGTGACAAAACCGATCCTGCAATGAGGGATAGATCTCCACATTTTGCCATCCTGATACTTCATGAAACCTTCAATACGTTTACACCGAGATCTGAAATTATCAGGGGTGATGATAGGAGCTTTAGTCATCGTTCCTATCTCAAATTCAGATGATTTTTGGTTGAGGGCCATTTTTGAGTGTAGTGAGTTAATAAGGGATGAAACAAGTTGATTTGGGATGGTAATATCTCATAATCAAGAGCCTAAGAAACTTTGATACTAATTGCATGATCGGTTAAGGTCACTCAACACAAGTATTATCTCTCAAACTTACTAAGAGATGCTCGAATGATGATATAGAATACTTGAAAGAGTTTATAATAATATACTAAGTAAATAAACACAGCAAATGGTTTTCCAAGATACTTGTATATATACTTCTCAACTCAAAGTTCACAAGACTCTTACAATCATACTAGATGAGTTATAATGAGAAACTATATATACTATTATCTACAGTCAGTTATACTTAGATTACAAGCTATGACTTACTACTAAACAAATACTACATTACTAGAAGTAAGGTTTCTAAGATAAAATATTATCCTAGATAAGGTAGTCATGACAGGTTCATGAAAGGTTCATGACTTACCTTTTGTCACCAACTAAAGTTGGTAACTATACTAACTGATAAAAGGTGAACAATGGAATAAAGTATGATCAACTACATGACGTGGGTAAGTGCCATGTAGTATATCAAATGTTGCAGTGGCTTGTTAGACAGACCATACTTGTCTATTGGTTCATAGTTGGTTCTTCCAAAGTAAACTGGCTTCGGAAGAATAAGTTCTTCTGAAGCCAATTATACATCGGAAGAAGAAACTTCTTTCGAGACTTCTCCTGGTCTTCTAGACTTTATTCTTCGGAAGTCTTTGTCTTGAACCTTCTAGGTGATTAGCTTCGGAAGATGAGTGACTTAGTCATCAGAAGACTTAGTTTTTCTTCAAAAGTTCTTCTTTCTGATAAGCTTCAGAAGACTTTCTTCAATTGTACCAAAATTCTTCTAAATGTTGTTTTGGTTGCACCAGCCTTATCTGCCCTAACATGCTGCTCGCTTGCCTTTATTGTTGCAGTGTTGTTGCATGCTCCCCTGCTCCTTCATTTCTGGCTACTCCTTCACAGGGTACAGCTTTGCTGGTTGTAACACCCGGTTATTTTTAAAAGAAAGAGGAGAAAGAATGAAAGTGAAGAAAAAGAAAGAAATGTTATTTAACCCAAGTTGAGAGGTTAAATATGTAAAAGTTACAAAATTAATTATATTTTGTACAAAGGTAGCATGGCCGCCCATGCCATGGCACTCTTCACCTTTTTGAGATAGGATTTTAGAAAGAGAGAGAAAGCAAGAGCAGAAAGCTTTTGGGTCTTTTGAAGAAGAACCAGAAATGGATCGAATTCAAGGTAAGAATTCACGGTTTTAAGATATTCTTAACTAGCCTTAGCAACGATTATATGCTTATGTGTGTTCGGGTGTGTTTTTGGTGGGTCTCTAGGTGGTTGAACTCAACTTGCAAACAGGTTTTGAAGAAGTCATAACCAAAGGCTACTAAGGTGAGTTCTAGAATCCCTGTTTACTGGTTTTAAACTGCTTTGGAGCTGGAAATACATGTGTGAACATTTTGATAAAAATGGGTTTCTTACCCGTATGTTTATGTGTATATGTTTACAAGTGCGGTTTGATTTTGGGCTATGTATGTGTATGATGATCTTATGATCATGTTTTAAGGCTTAGGATGTATGATGTAAGCTTAGAATAGGTTATAGGATGATTGGGAACTGAATTATGATGTTTAAGTGAGAATTAGACTGCCCATGCGCCTAAATAGTGGCCCATGCGCCCAACTGAAAATAACTGCCTAAGTCTTCCCATTCGCCCGAATCCCATGCACCCAAACAGTACCCATGCACCTAGAAATAGGCTGAAATTTACAAAATGTTCATGCGCCTAGGCACTCATGCGCCTGCATAGTGCCCATGCGCCTAGAATTGCCCATAAATGACTAAGTGTTGCCCATGCACCCCAATAGTGCCCATGCACCTGAAAATCTCCCATGTGCCTAAGTGTTCCCCATGCGCCCAGAAGGGTCATGCACCTGAATAGTGCCCATGCGCCTAAAGACTTAGAATATTATCTAATTTTTTGGGAAAAAAGTGAAATGTAGGCTTTGACTTGGGATGTTCCCAGGGGTAAAGTAAGTTGACTTTTGATGATGTATGGGCTATGTTATGGCATGTAATATGGATGTTATGTCATGTGTGATGATGCCATCTATAGTGATGTTTTGTATGAGTAAGTTTATGTTCCTTGTTATGTATGTTTATTTTCCTTTTCTTTATGTGTTATAGTTGTGAAAGAAATGATAAAGTATTACTTAACGTAAAGTGAAAGATAATGAAAAGAGAAACATAATCATAGAATGCATGCATTAATGGAAGACAAGGTAAAGAAAGGCTTGCAGGCAAAATGTACGGAGGTGTACGACTCTAAAATGTCGTTAGCTCAACTGTGTGTGGTTTAGCTAACCTTTAAGGATACACGTAGGGGTCTAGTCTTTGTGACTGACTAGTTGTATAGTACATGGTTTATAGTGGATACTCACCCCAGTCCTGGTGCCAGACTATGTGCATTATGAAAGTCATTTATGATCTTTGGCCCAGTACCTGTTTTGGGCATACATTTGGGGTGTAGTGTACAGTTGGTATCTTTGTTCTTGCCCTGGTGCTGGTGCCAGGCTATGTGCGTTATGGAAATCATTTATGATCTTTGGCCCAGTAGCCGCTCTATGCATACGTGTGGGGTATAGCTGATGACATTGATCCGGAAAAAGATAAAGAATGATGTGATAAATAGTAAAGGAAGATAATAATGAGATTATCTTTGTGTACGTATGAAGTGTGATCATATACGAAAGTATAGTATGGTTTCAAAGAAAGTAAAGTATGTTTTATTTTAAAACTAGAACTCACTCAGCAACGCTGACTTTTATGTGTTTCCAGTTGGCAGGTAAAGGTTGCAGATGGCACGAGGCGGTTACTCGGCTCTTTTGGGATGGCATTCTTTTGTATAACGTGTTTGCATTGTAATACGAACGAACGATATTTTGTAATGAACGATGTATTATTTTGCAAAGTGTTTATTTAAAGGAAATGAAATGTTTGTTTTAATGTTTTTGCTATAATGTTTTATCAAAGATAATGTAATTATATGTTTTATGTGCAATGATTGACCAGCTGTGAGCGTCTTGGGAACGGAGCCTTACAAGTTGGTATTAGAGCCAAAGTTTAAGTGAAATGGGTAAATTTTCAAAAGAAACCTAAACTTAAACTGAAAATGGGACGGAAAGGGAAGGGATGCCAGTCTGAGTAGCTACGTGTCATCAAGTATTTTCTTAATGTTAACCAGCATTACGTGCGCATGTTATCTGATCTGTGTGCTTTTAGTATCCTGATGTAGTCAGGATAGGAAATGTTTGGGGGATGAAGAGTAACGTAAGTGGTTAATCACAACTGGCCACTATAATTAGGGACTTACTACAGTTGACATAAACTGAGTTATTCCCTTGAATGACTGTGTTAGTGTTTGAATCTTATGGTGTGTTTAGAGGTTGGTCGGTGGTAGATCATCGAAGGCTTCATGTGGTGGAGGTCTTGGTGGATGTGGTGCTGAACCACAGGTCATAAGACGAAGGCCTAAAGCCGAAGAGGTGGTTCGTGAAGAACCCTAGACCTCTCATCCAGAAGCTGGGGATGAGAGTGCTAACTTAAGAGCCTTGATGAAGGAGGCTGTTGTTGAAGAGGTGCATCAGGTCATGCAGACGATCACACCACATATAGTGACAGAAGTGATAAAAGTTGTATGGGAGGGGGAGAGAAAGGAAAGGAGTAGGCCTACAAGCGAAAGAAGACAGTCCGAGACTGAGACAGTTCTCTCTGATGATGAAGAATAAGAGGAAGAAGAAGAGCCTACGCCGGAGGCGGCACAAGACTGCAACTATGGGGCATTTCAAAGATGCAAGCCCCCGACTTTTGATGGTAATGGCACTACTGCTGCTGCTCACTAGCGGGTGAGAAAGATGGAGGCCTACTGAATATCAGGAAGTGCCAAGAGGACCAAAGTGTGAAGTTTGCTGCCGACTCGTTTGTGGACTCGGCTTTGTGCTGGTGGGAAAATATCGTCCAAGTCGAAGGTAGTCGGGAAATTGGAAAGATGAAGTGGACAGAGTTGAAGAGGCTGGTGATTGAGGAGTTCTATCCTCATCGAGAGATGGACAAAGTTGAGAAATAATTCCTGCAGTTAGAGGCGGGAATGATGACCCATCAGCAACACACCACCAAGTTTAATGAAATGGCATGACTGGTGCCGGATCAAGTGACACCTTTATCGCGGAAGATCAAGAGATACATCCAAGGGTTGTCGGCGGATATCTGTAGGCACATGATCATTGCCCAGCCGAGCACGTTTAGGTCAGTAGTTGACTTGACGGGAAGATTGTATGATGAGTGGACTGTGGTAGTGGCAGAAGCCACCAAGAAGAGTGGTGGTGACTGGAATTAGAACAGGAAGCGATTTGGACGTGGCGGTGCCGCTCCAAGCAACAAAGGTGCACGGGTGGATGACCGCCGTGTGGTCACATCCGGTGCGGGGCCGAGGAGGTGTGTTAAGTGTGGATGAGAGCACACCGGGGAATGTAAAGTGGGATCCAATGTCTGTTTATGTTATGGGAGGACCGGACATGTGGCAAAGAACTGTGGGATAAGGAGGTGTTATACTTGTGGCGTGGAGAGCCACATGAGTAGGGACTACAAAAATCCGAGGGCTGAAAGTTTCGATGTAGGGAAGGAGACGACCGGGATTGAAGGGCAGAGGGCGAGCGCCAGAGCATTCACGATGACATAGGAGGAGGCTAGGATGGACCCGATGTTGTGTCAGGTACGTTTCTAGTAAACCAAACTCTAACTTCTATGTTATTTGATTTTGGTGCTAGTAAAAGTTTTATCTCTGCTGTTTTCTGTGCTAAACTGCCTGTTAGTAGTAGGAGTATAGATATGCCCTTTGATGTAGAAATTGGCATAGGTAAGTCTGTCAAGATTTTTGAGATGATCGAAGGTTGTGACATAGAATCGGAAGGTGACAAAGTTTCCTCTTAGACCATTCGTGATGACCTTAGGCGGGTTTGACGTAGTCCTAGGAATGGATTGGTTGGCGGACCATAAGGCAAATATTGTGTGTCGCAAGAAGATGATCAGGTTGACAGCGCCTGACGGGAGTTCGGTGACGGTTTATGGTGATCGAGTCACTACGATTCCGAAAGTGATTTTAATGGTGGTGGCGGGAAAGTGCATGAGGCGTGGATGTAGTGCCTACTTGGCCTACGTAAAGGATGTGGATACTCCAATACCACCACTGACTGACATGCCGGTGGTGTGTGACTTTCCAGATGTGTTTCCCGAAGACATAATAGGAGTGCCACCGGACCATAAGATTGAGTTCCAGATTGACTTGATACCGGGTGCCAAACTTATTGCTATGGTGCTGTATCGGTTGGCTCCGACTGAGATGAAGAAGTTGATGGAGCAATTGCAGGAGCTGCTTGATAAGGGGTTCATTAGACCGAATATCTCTCCTTGGGGTGCTCCGGTCTTATTCGTGAAGAAGGACAGTAGTATGAGGATGTGCATAGACTACTGCGAGCTGAACAAGTTAACGGTGAAGAATCGGTACCCCGTACCGAGAATTGATTATCTGTTTGATCAGCTCTAGGATGCCAGCGGGTTTTCGAGGATAGACCTTCGATTTGGTTACCATCAGCTGAAGGTTAAGGACACCAAATATGCCATCTGAGATTCGTAGTTTCTTGGGTTTGGCAGGCTATTACAGAAGGTTCATTCAAGACTTCTCTAAGATAGCTTCTCTACTAACCAAGTTGACCTGCAAAGATGTGAAGTTTGTATAGGGTCAAGCTTAGGAGGAGGCGTTTGAGGAGTTAAAGGCAAGGTTAACTCAAGCTCCTATCTTGTCATTACCCGATGGAAGCGAAGATTTGGTGGTTTATTCAAATGCTTCTTACTCGGGGTTGGGATGTGTGTTGATGCAGAGAGGAAAGGTTATAGCCTATGCATCTTGATAGTTAAAAGTTCATGAGGTTAATTACCCTACTCATGACTTGGAGCTAGCAGTTGTGGTCTTTGCGTTATAGATATGGAGGCATTATTTATACGGGGACGAAGTGCACCATATTCACTGACCACAAGATCTTGAAGTACTTCTTGGAACAAGAAGATTTGAACATGAGGCAAAGGTGATGGTTGGAGCTCATAAAGGATTATGATTGCGAGATCTATTACCATCCGGGCAAAGCCAACATGGCGGCGGATGCCTTAGCCGAAAGTAGAGACCCGAGCCAATTCGGGTGAAGGATTATCAATTGGTTATGACCTTTGATGTGATGAAGCAAGTCAAAGAGTTTCAAGATGAGGCACTGAAGGAAGATCATCTTAACTCTGAAAGAATAAGAGGCCTGGTTGTGGAATTGGGTGAAAACACACTCGATGTTAGGACCTGATTCTGACGGATGTGGATTCCTTGTTTTAGGGATCTACACGGAAGGATTATGGATGAAGCTCATCTCCATTCATCCTGGTGCCACGAAGATTTATCAAGATATGAAGAAGGATTATTGGTGGCCGGGTATGAAACGCGATGTAGCGGAGTATGTGAGCAAGTGCCTTACTTGTTTACAAGTGAAGGCCAAGCACTAGAAGCTGTATGGAAAGATCCAACCGTTGGATATACCGGAGTGGAAGTTGGAGCACATCACCATGGACTTTATTACAAAGTTACCGCATACCGTGCGAGGGTATGATGCTATATGGGTGATAGTTGATCATTTGACGAAGAGTGCTCACTTCCTACCGATCCGCGAGACATATTCATTAGAGAGGTTGGCAGATCTTTTCATTAAAGAGATTATCTTGTCATGGTGTGCCGGTGTTTATTGTGTCTGATCGTGACACCCGGTTTACATCTAAATTTTGGAAGAAATTTCACGATGCAATGGAGACGAGGTTACATATTAGCACGGCTTATCATCCCTAGACAGATGGTCAGTCAAAAAGGACCATTCAGATGCTGGAAGATATGCTCCGAGCATATGTCATTGACTTTGGAGGACGTTGGGATGACCACTTACTATTAGTTGAGTTCTCGTATAACAATAGCTATCATGCCAGTATTGGTATGCCTTCTTATGAGATGTTATATGGTAAGAGATGCAGAATGCCCGTGTGTTGGGGTGATATTGTCCATAAAGAGTTAGGGAGCGTCGAGGTTGTCGAGGCTACGACTGAGAAACTGGAAAGGATCAAAGCATTTATGAAGGCAGCTAAAGATAGGCAAAAGTCGTATGTTGATAAACGATGTAGACCGATTGAGTTCCAGGTGGGTGATAGGGTTATGTTGAAAGTCTCACCTTGGAAAGGTATCATTCGGTTCAGAAAGCGGGGCAAGTTGAGCCTGAGATACATAAGGACTTTCCAAATCATTGCTCAAGTAGCAGAGGTGGCCTATAGACTAGAATTACCAGATGACTTGAGTGGAATTCATCCAACATTCCATGTAGAGAAAGTGTTTAGCAGACGAGGATATGGTTGTACCACTAAAGGATATCGAGATCGATGAACGGCTCAATTATATGGAGCAACCAGTGGCGATCATTGATCGTAAAGAGAAGAGGTTAAGAAATAAAGTGGTTCCTCTAGTGTGTGTACAGTGGAAGCATAGGAAGGGATCTGAGTCTATGTGGGAGACGGAGGAGGAAATGAGACAACATTACCCACGATTGTTTGAGGAATAACAGGTTTCGGGGACAAAACCTAAATAAGGGGGTGGACTTGTAACACCCAGTTATTTTTAAAAGAAAGAGGAGAAAGAATAAAAGTGAAGAAAAAAAGAAAGAAATGCTATTTAACCCAAGTTGAGGGGTTAAATATGTAAAAGGTACAAAATTAATTATATTTTGTACAAAAGTAGCATGGCCGCCCATGCCATGCCACTTTTCACCTTTTTGAGATCGGATTTTAGAAAGAGAGAAAGCAAGAGCAGAAAGCTTTCGGGTCTTTCGAAGAAGAATCAGAAAATGTTCGAGTTCAAGGTAAGAATTCACGGTTTTAAGATGTTCTTAACTGGCCTTAGCCTCGGTTATATGCTTATGTGTGTTCGGGTGTGTTTTTTGTGGGTTTCTAGGCGGTTGAACTCAACTTGCAAATGGGTTTTGAAGAAGTCATAACCAAAGGCTGCTAAGGTGAGTTTTAGAATCCCCTTTTTACCGGTTTTAAACTGCTTTGGGGCTGGAAATACATGTGTGAACGTTTTTATAAAAATGGGTTTCTTACCTGTATGTTTATGTGTATATGTTTACGGGTGGGGTTTGATTTTGGGCTATGTATGTGTATGATGATGTTATGATCATGATTCTAAGGCTTAGGATGTATGATGTAAGCTTAAAATAGGTTATAGGATGATTGGGAACTGAATTACGATGTTTAAGTGAGAATTAGACTACCCATGCGCCTAAATAGTGGCCCATGCGCCCAACTGAAAATAACTGCCTCAGTGTTCCCATGCGCCCAAATAGTGCCCATGCGCCTAGAAATAGGCTGAAATTTATTAAGTGTTCATACACCCAGGATTTCCATGCGCCTAGGCACTCATGCGCCTGCATAGTGCCCATGCGCCTAGAATTGCCCAAAAATGACCAAGTGTTTCCCATGCGCCCCAATAGTGCCCTTGCGCCTGAAAATCTCCCATGCACTTAAGTGTTCCCCATGCGCCCCAATAGTGCCCATGCGCCTGAAAATCTCCCATGCACTTAAGTGTTCCCTATGCGCCCAGAAAGGCCATGCACCTGAATAGTGCCCATGTGCCTAAAGACTTAGAATATTTTCTAATTTTTTAGGGGAAAAGTGAAATGTAGGCTTTGACTTGGGATGTTCCCGGGGGTAAAGTAAGATGACTTTTGATGATGTATGGGCTGTGTTATGGCATGTATGATGGATGTTATGTCATGTGTGATGATAACATGTATAGTGATGTTTTATATGAGTAAGTTTATGTTCCTTGTTATGTATGTTTCTTTTCCTTGGCTTTACGTGTTATAGTTGTGAAAGAAATGATAAAGTATTATGTAACGTAAAGTGAAAGATAATGAAAAGAGGAACATAATGATAGAATGCATGCATTAATGAAAGAGAATGCAAAGAAAGGCTTGCAAGCAAAATGTACGGAGGTGCACGACTCTAAAATGTCGTTAGCTCAACTGTGTGTGGTTTAGCTAACCCTTAAGGATACATGTAAGGGTCTAGCCTTTGTGACTAACCAATTGTATAGTACATGGTTTATAGTGGATACTCACCCCGATGTTGGTGTCAGGCTATGTGCATTATGGAAGTTACTTATGATCTTCGGCCCATTACCTGCTTTGTGCATACGTTTGGGGTGTAGTGTACAGTTGGGATCTTTGTCGCTTGCCCCGGTGCTGGTGCCAGGTTATGTACGTTATGGAAGTCATTTATGATCTTTGGCCCCGTACCCGCTCTGTGCATACGTTTGGGGTATAGCTGATGATATTGATCCGGAAAGAGATAAAGAATGATGTGATGAACAGTAAAAGAAGATAATAATGAGATTATTTTTGTGTATGTATGATGTGTAATCGTATACGGAAGTATAGTATGGTTTGAAAGAAAGTAAAGTACGTTTTATTTTAAAACTAGAACTCACTCAGCAACGCTGACTTTTATGTGTTTTCAGTTAGCAAGTAAAGGTTGCTAAGGATGGCACGAGGCGGTTACTCGGCTCTTTCGGGATGACATTCTTTTATATAACGTTTTTGCATTGTAATACAAACGAACGATATTTTGTAATGAACATTGTATTATTTTGCAAAAGTGTTTATTTGAAGGAAATGAAATGTTTGTTTTAATGTTTTTGTTGCAATGTTTTATAAATGTTAGTGTAATTATATGTTTTATGTGCAATGATTGACCAGCTGTGAGCGTCCCGGGAATGGGGCCTTACACTGGTTCTTATTGTTTGTTCTTGTTTGTGATTTGTTGTTGCTTGCTGCTTGTTTGGTGCTGCTTTTCGCTGGTTGTTTGTACATTTGTTGTTGCTTGCTACTTGTTTGCCTACACTAATGTTATTTGCTGGTTGTTTGCTGCTGCAGTGCTGCTCGAACCACTACCCCTCCCCCCACCCCTAGATCGAACCTTTAGCTTGATTGTTTGAACTTTGAAAAGATGAATCCTTGAGGCCTTGGAGGTATTCTTTCTACTTTCTAGGTTTAAATGTTATTGTAAGATTTTTAAATTAGAAGATTGATTAATTGTTATTTGATTTATTGTTTAGATTTTATTGACAATTAGGGGTTTGTATTGAAATTGGGGATTTCAATTATGTTACATGAATTAAAGATTAGGAATTTGAAATTAGGGATTTAATGTTAGGATTTAATGTTAATATTTTATGAATTCGAATTGTGTTATTTGTAAATTAAATTTGTAATCTTATTGTGTTATTTGAGATTGAATTAGGGATTTAAAAAGAGTATAGTACTAGCCGTTGGTCGATGCTCGCTAATCTGCAGTCACTGTTGCTGGCCTGCTGCTTGAAGGTATTCTTTTTACAGCTAACAAACCCAAAATACCAAATAACATTTTATAAAAACATTAATAAATTAATAACTAACAAACCCAAAATACCAAATAACATGACAAAATTATAATAAGCTCAAAATTTAAATAACTTAAAAACCTAACAAGTTTACAAGTTCAAATATCCATTACTCAAACTAAACAATTTAAAAAATAACTAGTTATACCCATAACCCTTACCGCCTCACCCTGTCGCAGATCACCCAGCAACCGTTGTCCCTGTCGCCAATGATAATGATATGCAACCAGCTGATTCTGATATCAAATCAACAACTCCTTCAAATTTAATTCATTCAAGTTCAATTTCTTCGGATTTGTTTTGAATGATTTTCATATGGACCCCTTTATTATCATTTTTTTTATTTATATAAATGTACGGTAAAAAAAGTTTACCTTACTTTTGAACTTTTCTTCTAAATCCGTCACTGGCATTATATAATATGAAAGGTAATACAAAACATCATGTATTTCATTTCTTAATATCAATTAAAAAAATCTAGAAGTTAGAATCGGTGACAATAAATCAAAATAAAGTTTTAATATACCCGTGTGTTTTTTATCTTAACAAATGATAAATTTTATGATTAATATTAGGAATTATGATTATCCTATATGTGAGGTTAACTACTAATTTTTAGGAGGAATAATAAAATTTAATAAAGCAATTACATAATATATAATATTTAAAAAGCAATTGGAATGAATAGTGGGTTTATGGAATATAGTTTTGGCCACATGAATTTTGTGATTTTCATTTTTGTCCCTCCATCTTACCAAGTGTATAAACATAGAAATGAGGTTTTAGGCTTTCTTTACCCCTGTAATTTGCTTATGGACAGAGAAAGTAGGAGAGGCACCACCATTTTCGGCCTAAGCCGCTCCGTCGTGGTGGGTAGCGTTTGCGTCGTTTGTGGTTTTGGCTGTTTGATTATGGTAAAGAAAGGCTGGCGTCGGTGGTGTTATGACTTCGCCATCGCCGGTGGCTGTAAGTCTGGCTGGCGTGGTCTTTGTTGCCGCTCCGTTTTCCCTCTGTGGTGGAGGTGGAGTGGGCGGCAGTTGTCGCTTGATAATCTTCATCCAACCCGAGACCTTTTGCAATGGCCATCACCAGTTATTTATGTGTGAAAACCTTAGGGTGTTCGGAGAATGTGTTGGTGTTCCTGCCAACGGCGCCATCTATCGCTCTTTAGGGTTTGCAGATATGGTTGTGCGGTGGCAACAAATTCGATTGTGCGAATCTGGTTGGCTGTCGTTTCCGGCATGTAGCTGCAACCGAACCTGACTGTGTTTCTAGTTTCTTACTATTCCGTCTAAGCTTTGGGTTCCTACGTGCAACACGCGTGAAAAAAAACTAGTTATTGTTGATATGTAAGCTTGGTGTTTGGTACAAAGCTTTACTTACGATTAAAAAGTTCAATGTCTACATATTTGGTCTTGTGTCAGAAAGAAAAAATATTGTCAAAGCATATTTCAAAGAGAAAGTAATTATTTATTGATTGAAAAAGATTAAATGTTTACCTTTCTTTTAGGCGTGATTTTGTAGGCCGATGATCTCCCCATTGTACAATTTGTTTATTGCTAGATACTTTTAATATATGGAACGCATTATATCATAACATCCTAAGATATAACCTTTTTGGATGACAACTCATGGGGTGAGAGGTTACAGGCTTTTAATCAAATATTATATCAAAGTTGAATGGTTAAAATGTTAAATACTAAATTGTTAAGAGCTCTTATCTGAATTGATCAGTCATACATTTGAATAATTAAATGATATACTAGCTATTAATAGTTCAAAATCTTTTAATAATTCAACACTTAATGATTTAAACCTTTTATTAGTTTAGCACTTAATTATTAATAAGTTACAAAACAACCCTGAATTATATTGCCTCTTTTTACTATATTGATACTTTTAGAGGAAAAAACATACAACATTTTAAAATCTTATGTTATCATACTACTTTAATAAAAAGATAACTTAAGATGTCACGTGTCAGCATTACAATCATTCTTATTAAAATTTACCCGTCTCTCTCTCATTTTAAATAATTAGCTTAATTACTAATAATATTATTTAACTTTCTTTTATATTTAATATATTAAAAAAAGATCTATATATTAATATTATGTTTAAATAAATAAAACTTTTATAAAATAATAATTTTTTCTAAAACATAAAACTTTTTTAAAACTTTGAAATATTTTAAAAATTGGTATTTTTAAAAGTTCATTTTTTTAAAACAAAAAAATAATTAATTTGGGAGTTATAATTAGAATATTTTTTAAAAATGACATTTTTATACGATTTGTTTTAGAACAAAATGTTTATATTTTTGGAAAAAAATTTAAAACAAAACTTAAAAAAGTTAAAATCATTGTTTTATTAGTTATAGTTATTTCTCATACGTAATTTTAGTTATATCATATTTTAAAATATAATTTATAATCAATAAATTATATTATATTTATATTTTATTTATTAAACCGTGTAATACACGGATTATTAAACTAATATGTGAAAATAAGAAACAAAAACATCAAAATGATCTTTTTGCTTAAATGAGAGAATGTTCATTAGAGCGTAAAGTCCTAGCATTTCCAACTGTAACCATTGATATGTATTTATTACTGGAATAACATTATTAGGTTTGATACCCTCAATTATGGTTAGTCATGCCAAGCATTGACCTACATGGTCAAATAGTTGCATGGTATCTCAGCCTGTGTTTACACACACAAACGTCATAATAAAGTAATGTTAATTAATGGTAAAGTTTAAACATGCCCGTAAGGGGTCAAAATTAATTTCGAAAAAGAGAGTGAAGCACCCTCCCCCCCCCCCCCCCCTCAAAACCTTAAATCCTCCGTCATTGATGTTCATAATATTGTTGATCATAGTATTATATAATGTGAAAGGTAAGACAAAATATCAAATAAAATTATTTCTTAATATCAAATTGAGAAGACATAATTCCAAAAGTTAGAATAAGCGATAATAATATTGTAATATTTCTTATGTATCTTTTTCCTTTAACAAATGATAACTCGTGTTATGAATGATAATCCAACATGTGAGATTAATTGCTAGTTTTTAGGAGTAAATAATAAAATAAAAAAAAAAGTAATTATTAGTGATTGGTATGAAGATTTATATATAATAAAACGGTCTGACAGCTAACGTTTGATTTGAGATTAGAGACACAGAACTAGCCTTGTTATATGTGTCAAACCCTGCAACCAAAATACGAAATAAAATTAAATCAAGGCATATTTTCTAGAAAGAAAAACCAATTCATCGTAAGTAAAGAAAATTAAATTTTTACCTATTTTTTGGAGAGGAATAAATGTACAGCCACATGCTCACCATTGTTCCAATATTGTTTGTCACTAAATACATTTACTAAAACAAAGTCAACTGCCCAAACCTGACTTTCTAAAGCCATCAAATGAGCAAAAAGTCATCAAATAGACACTATACTAGCACGATAACGACCTGATCCTATGACTCCACCAATGGTTTATCTGTACTTCGAACTTACAGCGTCTCAAAAGATAAACTTTACAAGAAACAATATTTCAAGGATCCAAGTTTCACAAACATATATCCAAAAGGGTGAGAGTGACACATCCTAACATTCAAATAATATGAACCCACACCACATGGGATATTTTGTTGTCTTAACTTGAACAAGCCCTCTCATCCAACTCGATAACATAAAAGTATAAACATATATTTAAATATATATATATAAACATTATAACACATCAAGGAATATGAATGTGACCCCTAACTACACAAAATGTTAAAATTTCTCCCCATAAAAACCATCGCCACCAAACTCCCTTTGCAATTGCATTGCTCTTCACTTCACTTATTAAACATCTTCTTCTCTCAACGAAAATCACCAATAATCTCATCGTTCTTCACTCCCACCGCCACTCGCCGCCCTTACGCCGCCGTGACAACCGCCATGGGTGACGATTCCGGCATGGATGCTGTCCAGAGGCGACTCATGTTTGACGATGAGTGAGTTGTTCTTCTACTTTGTGTTTTGATTCCACCGATTGTTCAGATCTGTTTTTGGTTATTCGATTAGGTTTCTCACCGACTTTTTCGTTTTAAAGGTGGTGGCTAGCCGTCGTTTTACTATTTTATTACTTCTTCTGTCTGTAATGGCGATTGATAACGATGTTGTAGTGTTAACTAATCATGACTTCGATCCGTTTCACTACTGTTTTACTGATTAACTAGGAGACACATGTGTTTGATGACGAGTGCTGAGTTGATTTGGATCTTAAAACGTGATGGATTGTGAACACATTAGTAGTTTTAAACTTTTGATTGTTTGAATTTCTTTTGGAAGTATGTTTGTGTAGATGTGGTTGATTAGTTTTGTTGACGGATCCTGAAGAGGATCTCACATAGGGTTGATTTCGTTATATGCATTTTCTTTTCTTTTTTTCTTTTTGAATCAGTCAATATTTGGTTGCTTATAAGTAATAGCGTGCACGCAATAGTTTTTCTCCAGAGTGATTGACAACAGCTGAAATGATTTAATACGTATGTGTATTCATGCTTAGCTGATTCCATGTGTACAAAGAACTTGAATGAATAAGCTGTACATATTTAAAAGTTCTCGCGAAGTAAACTTGTTATGAGCAACCACTAACTTACTTGGATCACATAGCTTAAGTGCCAGAGGACTAGATCTAGACCTGAACCATTCAATCAACATAATGGAATCAGTATATCACATATGAATATAATATCATAAGGTTGTCAAGCTTTATGTTTTGACCAATCCGATTGTGCAGGCCGTCGTCAATTCCTTTAAATTTCTAAGGGTATCCTGATCAGAGGGGCGTCCCTCTTTTTTGTTCCTTTTTTTAGGTCATGATGGGTATTTTTTTCAAAATAAATTAGTTTGGCTGTGTATGTGCACCTAAAATGGTAGGTTGGTTCTCCACCAATGGCTGCAAGACATTTTAAGTGAATAACAATAAAGTCAAAAGTGTTGGAGGGCTGTCACTAGGATTTTTGTACATGTAATCTGTTACTCACATAAGGACAAGAAATATTCATATAAAAACTTAAGGTCAATATTAGCATTTGCATCACATCTAGTATTTTTGTATCTTACGTTTGAGATATGGGCTTTACTGAATGACAGTTTTTGGCATCTTATATTTCTGCAGATGCATTTTGGTGGATGAAAACGATATTGTGGTTGGGCATGATACCAAATACAATTGTAAGCATCATTTAGTGTCTATTTAGTTTTACGTGCTAAACAAACTGATACTGTTGACGTTTAATGCTTATATCTTATCTAAGCTAGGACCTCATACAGTAATTTTACTTGCTGACTTGCTGTAATATTTTTTTTATCATAATTATGTAAAAACCAGCTCAACAAATCAAGGATTAGTCACATAATTTTCAATATTTTATCATCCATTATCACATAACAATACAAGGACTAGTCCACTGAATGGTAATAGGATGACTTTAACTATGCAGTTTGGGTTGTTTTATAAGAAAATATTTCAAAATCATCATTTACATTATGTTTTTAAATTGATTAAATGGTTCATGATGATAGACATGCATACATACATATTAAAAACTTGGGACAAAAATTTAAAATTGAAGTCATCTCTTCTGGTTCCAAGACACACCAACGCCCGAACCACTAAATCCCGTTTCTAAAGTCATAAACCATATGTTGAACTGTTTAAACTCCAAACAGACCAGTTTGTAATAGTTTTAGCATTTCAATCTGTTTTAGCGATTTAAGAACACTCCTAGGGTTCATTATCACCAATTCCTTAATATGCAGGCCACTTGATGGAGAAGATTGAAAAAGATAACCTGCTGCACAGGGCATTCAGTGTATTTTTGTTCAATTCAAAATACGAATTACTCCTTCAGGTGGTTAACATGTGTAGATTGCATAATATTCACTCATTTCTAGTGCAACTTTTTTGTTTCTTTTGTAAACTTTATAACACATGGTGTTGTACTTGCAGCAACGTTCTGCAACCAAGGTGACATTCCCTTTGGTATGGACCAACACCTGTTGCAGCCATCCACTCTTCAGAGAATCCGAGCTTATTCCTGAAAACACCCTTGGTATTGCCAAAAATTTCATACTCATCATCTAAAGATTTTAGTTTATATTAGGAATAGAAAGAGGATTTCATGTTTATTTGTTTGTAAACAGGGGTAAGAAATGCTGCACAGAGGAAGCTGTTAGATGAACTCGGTATCCCTGCTGAAGATGTTCCAGTTGATCAGTTTACTCCTTTAGGTCGCATGCTCTACAAGGCTCCATCTGATGGAAAGTGGGGAGAACATGAACGTAATAATATTTCTTACCGTTCAATCAGTTAAATCTTTACGTTTTTACTTTAAATTGAGTCCTAGATGTGGCAAAATAGACGGGTTGGGCAGTAGGTCTGAAATGGTATTTTATCCCAACTAACAACTTTACATACATTTTCAGTTGACTACTTACTCTTCATTGTGCGAGACGTGGCTGTGAACCCAAACCCAGATGAAGTAGCGGATATCAAATACGTGAACCAAGAAGACTTAAAAGAGCTGCTAAGGAAGGCAGATGCCGGTGAGGAGGGTTTGAAGCTGTCACCATGGTTCAGGTTAGTGGTGGATAACTTCTTGTTCAAGTGGTGGGATCATGTTCAAAAGGGTACTCTCTCTGAAGCAATTGATATGAAAACCATACATAAGTTGATATGAAACGAACACCTCGTCTGACGCATTCAAGGCTAGTAACTCGGGGATTGTTTGTCCGTTTTAGATGTTTTAATATATGTCTGAGCATGTTGATTCTTGTACGTTGCGTGTAAGATTTTGGGTTCTCGTTTCAAGAGTGTAATAACGAACCATTGATGGTTCGGCATTGGAATTTCTATTGACATGTATTTGATCTACTATAGCTGCTTTGTTTTTGTCTTGATCCCTAGAAGCAATTACGACTTGCTTGAGAAATGTCTTGCTCTGGTTCTAGAGGCAAAACATTCATCTGTATATAACTTAAACTTTAACCTACGGGTGTTTGCGGACTAGTTTAGTTACAAAATCATGATAGATGTTCTTTGATATAAAGTGTTTCATTAGGTTAACTGTTTGTGAAAGCGCACTTTAAACCTAACTTATTGGTGCCATAAAGTTAAAACTAAACTTAACATGACCTTTTTTGGGTTACCTGTAAGGAAAAACAAGAAAATAAGGATATCTATTAATTCATTAGTCCATAACAAAATTTATATATTATTTATCTAAAAGAATGAAATTTCCTTTTAATTTAATGTAGAAACATTTTAGTTTAGTTTATGAATTTAGATTTAATGAAAGAGTAAAGGTTTGGTTAGCTTTTTCTATATACCTAACCTAAAGCAACTATATATATAAACTTTCTTTATATATATACAAACATAAGCCAAACTTTGTGAAACTCGTTTGGAACCGGAAGAAGAAAACATTTGCGAAAAATAGCATGTATGTGTTTATTGGTGTATGAGATGTTTTTTTACCATTGAGGTACTCTGGATACTCGAGTTTTATTAGTTGACCATTTAAAAAAAAATCAAAGTATAGTGGTGAGGATGTAAATGGTTGGTTTTATAATGTGGAATGCGTAATCTTGTGCGCGAGTAAAACCCATTCCCTCGTATAACGTTTTTTTCTTTATGCTTTTAAAGCTTGTAATGTTGTATAACAATGGCCTAATAGTAAGTTATATAAGAACAATGATAACTTAAAGAAAACGGGAGAATGTTATTCCATTAGATATTACTCTCATCCAATACAATCAAACATATTCCTATAGATACTAATAAAATAAGTGTTTTTTGTCACTTGTTATTTTTTTAAACCATCTTTATGACATTTGTTATTCTTTTAAATATTATCACTTTATTTTCTCTACAAAAGATGATTAAAGTAATTTAAACACTCAAACGATTTCTATCTCTTCATAAAAATTAATTTCGTCAATTGATACATTTTTCTCTCATCAACATCTTTTTAGATCAAACTATGTTTTTAAAAATAAATTTTATTAAGAAAATTAAAATTCATATCTTTTCTAAAACATTGAATCTTTTGAACAAAATATTTTAAATCGGTCCTTTTTTAAAATAATTATAAAAAATATAAAGTTTTCTAAAAGCCGTTTTATTAAAACAACAAGAATAATTGTTTTATAAACAATAAATTTTTATAAGAAAATCTTAAAACAAATACTTAAAAATGAAACAATTTAGATAAGAGAATTAAAAATAATATAATTGTTTTATATCTTGAACAAGTACGTATATATAATTTTATATATATCTTATCTTAAAATATCGTATTGTAACTTTTTATGTTTATTACTAACTATAATCCGTTTAATAAATAAGTTTCTGGACTATCTATTTATCTATATGTCTATCTATCTATAATCTATCTATTGTTTATTTACTTGAAATAGTTATTCATATGCAATTATAATCATATTTTATTTTCAAACATGGTTTTATAATTCATAAATTTTTATTACTAATTATTTATTATTATATTTATTCAACTCATGTAATACACATGATACTAACCTAGTGTGTGTGTGTGTATATATATATATACAGGATGGTTTCAGTACAAACACTATGCTACCTAAAAACTATAAGAACATATATGATGCGTTGATTAAATAAATTGATGGCTAAGATTTTTGACAAGTCATCAATCTTCAATTAGTCTAATAGTTAATAAAAATAAGAGCAAATTAGTAATTAGTGCTAATTAAAGAAAACAAATATAACATCTAGAAAAAATATAAATCTTCAATGTGTTGCCTTTTCTAAACAAATTAAAATTAATTCCTCTAACTTTTTAAAACTAAAATAACTTTTATATACTTTATTAAAAATTATGCCGTAAAATTAAGAATGTTTTTATCTTTAATATGTGTATCATATTGCTATAATTTCTTTTCTAAAAGTAACATTTATTTAAAAGTTTACAAAAATACGCAGTATAACAGTGCTATTATAAGACGTATAAGTGCTACTATCGTATATGGTGCTATTTACGTATTTGCAAAGTGTTACTTGCACTCTTTAGAAAATGCTACTTATATGCGGTGCTATTTTACAAAGTGTCATATTCATAATGCTATTTTATATACTTTACATAATGCTAGTTTGCACATTCTTATTTTACATATTTATATTGTGTATAACAACGTGTTAATTACATAGTGCTACTTTTTATAAATTTACTATCATAAGAGTAATGTGAGATTTCACTTGTTAGAAGTAATTGGATAATAGCGTAATAAACTCGTAAATAGCATAATACAGCCGACTTAGTGAATATAACACATATAACTCAAAGATAGCACATATAACATAATACGTATAACTAAAAAGTTAAACATAATACATATTGAATATAACACATATAACTCAAAAAATGTAAAAAATTAGAATAAAACATAACGTATATAACTAATAATAACACCTATAAAACTAAAAGTATTATAAGACAAAACTTAAAACCATGATTATATGGAATAATTAAAATCAAACAATACATAATTACGTCAAAAGATAAAATCGTGGCTGCACTTTGGAAGTTTAAGTTAGCATATGCCAAATAAGCTTTTGTATGTAAAATCAATAGGTTAATATTTCGTGTATTATACGAGTTGAATAAATAAAATAATAAATAATTAGTAATAAAAATTTATGAATCATAAGATAAAATATGATTATAACTACAAATAAATAGCTATTTTAAATAATAGATAGGTTATAAATAGATAAATATATAGATAAACAGACAGTCTACAAATCTATTTATTAAACGGATTATAGTTAATAAATAATTATACTATTTTTAACTCTCTTATGTAAATAGTTTTATTTTTAAATATTTGTTTTAAAATTTTCTTATAAAAATTATTGCTTATAATTATCTTGTTTATTAAAAACTCAAGTTTTTAATTATTCTGGTTGTTGTAATCAAACCGTTTTTAGAAATTTTCATATTTTAGTAATTATTTTAAAAATGACTGATTTAAAATATATTGTTTAAAAAGGTTCAGTATTTCAGAAAAGTTATAAATTTAAATTTTCTTAATAAAATTTATTTCTAAAAACAAAATTTGATTTTAAAATAATATATATGAGAGAGAAAAATATATTATTGATCAAATTAATTTTTATGAAAAAAAAGAAATTGTGTGAGTGTTTAAATTATTTTAATACCCTTTGAAAGGGAAAATAAAATGAAGATTTTTAGAATAATAACAAGTGTAAAAAACGTGATTTAAAAAGATGATAAGTGACAAATAATTTTTTTTATTAGTATCTATAGTTATTCAAAACTTTAATTGCTTTTTAATTATACGTTGCATATACTTGTATTTCACAAATATAATATTTTAATGTACCAAAATAAGAGGAAAACGAAAATTAAATCAATGTTAATTAAGTTTGAATAATTGATTGCTATGAAAACTCAAATTGACCGGATGGAAATAGGAGTTTCCATAACAATCAAGTTTGTATACGACCAAAATACTTTTGATATTTTATTAATACAAACTATAATACAAATTACATGTGGCATTAATGTGTTGGCTTCTATGATTTTAGGTGAAATAAGTTGACATTATGATCTAATAATAAATAGAGGAAATGATGGTACATAATACGTGTGATAACGTCTGTAATCAATATTTTTATAATACTTCTCCCCAGATATATTACCGTTTATTATATATATTCTAATTACTATTTGGATTTATATATTTTTATGCGTATGATACAACTATATTATTTTTTTATTTTATTTTCAGTGTTTTTATATTTTTTATAATTTTAACTTTTAACTTTGTTATCTTATATTTTTCATCTCTAACAAAATTTTCATTTACGGTTCGTTCTAAATTTTTAGAGTTACACTTCATAACATGCACGTGGAGTTTAACGTTGTTACATCTATTTCTTCTTGTTTAGCGGCCCCGTCAAAACATGCTGGTGGTCCTAATTCGACTTAGTTATTTTGTTTTTAATGTTTTACGTTTCACGTGTGTGGTTTAATATGTTTACGTCTATTCTTACGTTCGTTTTTTTCTTTTTATTACCCTTTTAATACGAGTTTTTTTCGGTGTTGCTGACCGCTAACGGTGATGTGAATATTGGTGCTACTTTGTATAATTTTACGCCCTCAGCCGCAACGCAAAGGGCTTAGTACTAGTTATACGCTATTAACAACATACTCATGATGTTGTTAAATGGTATTTCATGACCAAAAGAATAAACTGATACGGTTGAATCAATTATGTTGGCTCATTAAAAAGCTTGCTAGAAAAATCAATCGGATAAAATCATAGCTAAGAAAAAAATGCAACATGTGTATAATACTCCATTTATTTATACATCCTTAAAGTGATGCATTTCAATCTATAGCAAAATATTTTGTAAGATTTTTGTAGTTAGCAATTCTATGCTAGTACAATTCCTTATGCCAAGGAATGATGTATTATCTTCATGCAAAACTTAAAGTACTTCATCTCGTAAATAAGTACCACCAACTCTATTATCATGTTGCATTTAGTAAAGTATAATATTAGATACTTCATGGTTTAATGGTATCCAAATACTTATTTACTCCATTTCAATACATACTTGTAGTTGCGGAACCAGAAATTATTTCTTATGGGGTCAATATTTTTTCGTGATTAAATTTTCAAATAAAACATCGTAAAATTTGTTGGGTCGTTCAATCGGGTCGAGTCGGGTTAAGAATATAACATAAACATAATTCGTTCGTAAGGAAATTATCTTAAAATTAAGCAATAACTTGTAGAGCTAGGTCAATTGAGCATAAATATTTTAAACAATAACTCATGTGACATGTATGATTCATTCAAAATAAAAAACAAAATGTAGAGATTATATGAAGAGGCTGAAGCAACCAAACACCCAAAGTCTATCTGCATGCATGCACACAAGTACCGAAGAAGAATGCTTCGGAAGTTTCACACAAGCAATAGAATATTCTAAGTGTGAAATCTTTCGAAGCCAAGACCAATATCTTCCGAAGCCAAAGATGAAGTCTTCCGAAGCTTCAGAGACAAAGTCTTCCGAAGCCAACACTTGAAGACAGATTTCTTCCAAAGACTTTTAACAACATGCTTTATCTGATGCACTTTTCCATAAAGTTGGACCCCTTTCCGCTACAACTATATAAAGTCACAAACTTACATGAGTTGGTGAAAAGGTCCATGCTTTTGATAACTGTACATTGAGGTCTTGAGTCAGTAAACTTTCTACTTCATGTACTTTATCCTTTTTGTAACAGATAAGGATGTGAGCTATGGCATGTCATAGTCACTAGTCAAAAGGTAACTATAATTTATTTTGTTTTGTGTATAGTCAATTGTATCCAGCTGGCCTTCAAAGTATGGCCGGCTGTAGGATGTAGTATAAGTATCTCATGTTCTTGTAACTTTCTTTTATGCTTTGTAACACTTGTAATAGAACATTGAGAAAGCAATATACTGCAATCTTGAAAACCATCTCCTTGTGTATCTTGCTCTTTTGTTCTATCTTATAATTACTTGTGTTCTTAGTGTCATTACTTGTGGTTTATCTAGTTCACTGTTTGATTAAGTTAAGTTTCTCTCCTCTTTGTGTTGTTGTGTTGTAAGTGACCACCCTTCACCGGTCTTGCATTTGGTATCAGAGCTTTCCAGGATCTTGATATAAGATCTCACCATCTTAAGATCCCTTACACACACAAATACTCAACTTATCAAATGGCAGCCATTTCCAAAACTGATATGGAAACTGGAACCATGAACAATTCCCCACTAACCACTCTTGATGACTTTGACACCTGGTGCCTGAGAATCGAAGGTTTCATTAGGCCTCCAGACTTAAGAATGTGGGTGTCTGTTGAGAATGGATCTTACATACCAAGAACCTTTTCTGCTACTCGTGGTGGTATGATCCCCAAGGCTGTGGCAAACTACTCTGATGAAAACAGGAAGAGAGTAGAGATTGACAGAAAAGCCATGACAGCCCTTCAGACTACTCTTCCAAACTCTATATACAGAGGTTTCAAGAAATGCAAAACAGCTAAGCAGCTATGGGATGCATTGAAACTGATGTATGAGGGTTCCTCTGAAGCTAAGGAGAACAAGAAGGATCTCCTGAAGCAGTAGTTTGAAAACTTCACCTTCAAAGCAGGTGAAACCATGACTTAGCAATACTTCAAGTATGTTGAGATTGGGGATACCCTTGTGGATGGAGGAGTTGCTCTTGAAAACAGAGACATTGTAAGGAAGTTCATGTCCTGACTTCCTAGGCAATGGACACACTACTATGTGGTTATCAAGAGAACTGAGAACTTGAAAACTCTTACTCTGATAGAGTTGTATGGGATTCTCAATGGCTACCAGATGGAGATGTACATGCAAGGTTCATCTGGCAACTCCAGCAATCAAATGGGTTCATCCCTTCATGTGGTTGAAAGGGATAGCATAGAACCCCAACATCATCTCATGTGCTACCCTGACAAATCACTAAATGGTCCTTTCATCACCTTCCCAGATACACCAAAGGAGAACTACACTCAAGGAAGCCCATTCCAAAAGACAAGCTCTTCTCAAGCTTTTGTGTCTTCTGAAGAAAGTTGTGGCAACTTTCTTTTCACCCTTGAAGACCTGGACTGTATCCATCCAGATGATCTAGAGTACATGGAGATAGTCCAGCAGATGGCTCTTCTCACTCACAGAGCCAAGAAGTTCCATAAACGGACTGGAAGGAAGTTCCCCAGCAATGCAACCGGTGGAAAGTTTGGGCTGGACAAAGGCAAAGTCAAGTGTTACAACTGTAACTTGATGGGCCACTTTGCTAGGGAGTGTAAGGCACCAAGAACAAATGGTGGTGAACATAGTCCAGACCAAACTACACTGATAAAGCCACCCAGAATGAGAAGCCAAAGCAGCAAGCTGTTGTTGCTATTGAAGAAAGAGGCTTTGACTGGAACTTTCAAGTGGAAGATGCTTCTCCAAACCAAGCACTTATGGTAGATCATGATGAAGCCAAGGTATTGGAACATCTCTGTACCCCTGAATGCATTGCTAAAGTAAACAGATACATGTCCTACAACTTAGAAATGAGATCTGATCTTGAGTCCTTAAACATCTTAAAAGCTGATTCTAGAAAGTTTGAAAATGATTATAAACTGAAGATAGAGGACTTAGAGAAAACTATTTTAGTTCTAAACCATGAGCATACAAACTTTAGGACTCATATCAAGGATCTCATAAGTAAGTTGACTGAGTGCCAGGCTAAGCTTATAATCAGCAAAGACATAGCAGAAAAGTGTGTTCTTGAAGAAGAGACCTTTAAGAACATGATATCCTCATCCCTACATAACAAAGTGTGCTATCAAAACAAGCAGGTACTGGGATTAAATGAGATAGCTCCTCCACACACAATCTTGTTTGTAAGATCACCTAGGTGTGGAACTTGTGAAGATGAGCTTCCTCTTATAGATCCTTTGAGTGAAGAGGATGATGAAGTGATAGTGAAGAATTCCTCTGAGAAGAGTGAAGAGGAGGATTCTAAGAAGGGCCACTATCCTTCTGAGGAGAAGAAGAAGACTGTGACGACCAAGTCAATAAGAAAGAACTTGATCAGAAAGAGCAAAAGAAAAGCTAAGAAGGCTCAAGAGATCAAGGCTACTTTTGACTCCAAGCAGAAACAAGTTTTTATCTTTACAGGGTTTGAAGTGGTAAAGACTAAAGACATTAACCTCAACTCTTTTGCTAAGAGTTCTGATTCATGTTCAAATCATCTCAGTTCCAAGAAGAAGACTGATTTGTTGTGTACCACTGCTACACAACCTGGACCATCCAACTCCAAGAACAGTTCTCAACCTAAAAGGACTGTCTCAACATCTTCAAAGATGAGGGTGGAGAAGGGATTTGACCAAAGTAAGTCTTGTTCCTAGCAGAAGGCTTTTGGGAAGATGAAAATGGAGTGTGTTATGTGTGAAATTACTGCTTATCTTGCTAAAGATTGTCCAGACGATCCTAAAAGGTACTCTTCACATGACCACAATGAA
Source organism: Flaveria trinervia (assembly GCA_025506515.1). Taxonomy (NCBI): domain Eukaryota; kingdom Viridiplantae; phylum Streptophyta; class Magnoliopsida; order Asterales; family Asteraceae; genus Flaveria; species Flaveria trinervia. The sequence goes on from CM046450.1 coordinate 85,479,223, forward strand.
GACTTCCAAGAGTTCCAAGAAGATTCAAGCTTCGGAAGGAAAATCTGTTTCTTTCGGAAGCTCCAAAACTAAGAAGAAGGCAAGTGGAAAGTTACCTTCAGAAGAAAAGTTGGTCTCGAAAGCAAGGAATACTTTCAAAGCACTGAAGTCTAATGCCGTGTTTGCAGAATCTTCCGAAGGTTCAGTCATCAAAACTTTCAAAGTCTTAAAAGCTTTTGAAGTATTGAAGGTCAAGTCCAAGCTTCCAAAGGTGGTGTGGAAGTCTAAGAAAGACCAAGTGACTGAAAAATTCTCCATCAACAACAACTCAAGATCCTCAAAGTACAACAATAGGATCTATTACTGTTGCATTACCTTCTGTTTCTCTTAGTGAACCCAAGACAAGTAAGGCTTGGGTTTCCAAATGTAACTAATCATTTTCTTTGTGCAGGGACAGCTCAAGACAAACAAGGATGTCTGGATCATTGACAGTGGCTGTTCCAGGCACATGACATGCAATAGGTCACTACTCTATAACTTTGAAAGAATTAATGGAGGGCTAGTTGCTTTTGGAGGAGATGAAGGTGGTTACATTTCTGGAAGGGACAAGGTCACAAATGGTAAGCTCAACATTTAAAAGGTAAACTTTGTCAAGGAGCTTGGGTACAATCTTCTGAGTGTATCCTAATTTTGTGATCAGAGTCATAACATGCTCTTTACTGAGCATGAGTGCATTGTTCTTAAGCCCGGGGTGGTCATTATTCATGAGCATATCCTGCTTAGAGCCCCCAGGAAAGGGAACATGTACAAGATGATCTGCAAGAAACATCTCCCTCTGGAAAAGTTTCATGCTTTTTGTTTAAAGCCAATAGTGATGAGTCTTTCCTATGGCATAAAATAATATGCCATGTAAAATTCAAGAACGTGAATAAAGTGATTAAGAATGATTTGATAACTAGAATGCCAAAGAAAGAGTTTACAAGTGATGACTATTGTGTTGCATGCTTGAAAGGGAAGCAACATAAGGTATCTCACAAGCCTAAGGAAAGAAACTCCATCACTACTCCCCTACACTTGTTACATATGGATCTCTTTGGTCCAACTAGTGTAATGAATCTAGGAAGGACCTCTTACTATTTAGTGATCATAGATGACTTTACAAGATTCACTTGGGTCTTCTTCCTTAGAACTAAGGATGAGACTTCTGAGATTCTGAAAAATTTCATTCTAAATATTGAGAATCAATCTGATCACAAAGTCAAAATCATAAGATGTGATCAAGGAACTGAATTCAAGAAGCAAATCCTTGATACATTTTGTGATGAAAAGGTATTACAAGACAATACAGTGCTCCCAGGACTCCTAAGCAAAATGGTGTTGCTGAGAGGAGAAACAAGACACTGATTAAAGTTGCAAGAACCATGTTGTCTGACTCTAAGCTGCCCATCACCTTCTGGGCAGAGGCAGTCAACACTTCCTGCTATGTGCAGAACAAAGTTTTAGTGGTTAAGACTCATGGCAAGACTCCTTACGAACTTTGGCACAAGAGGAAACCTTTCATTGGTTTTCTCAATTCATTTGGATGTCCTTGCACCATCTTGAATACCAAAGATCAAATTGCCAAATTTGTTAAAAAATCAGATGATGGACACTTTATTGGATACTCTTCTCAAGATAAGGCTTATAGAGTATACAATCTTAGAATTAGAATTGTTGAGGAGTCAGCCAATGTGACTTTCAATGAACACACACCCTGTGTGGCTGGTTCTGGTCTTGATTGGCTGTTTGATCTTGATTTAGTTACCAACTGTTTTAACAAATCTTGTGAGACTATTTCAGGATCTGTAGAAAACTTAAATACAGGTAATCTTGATCCAAGATTTGAGCTAAAAAGACCTTCATGTAACACATCTTCAACTCCAGTTGGGACTACTTCTGTAAATGAGGTTTCTATCAGCACCACAATGACAAACTCAGCTGACACATCTGGGATGCCTTCAAATTCCAGCTCGAAGGCTTTACAATCAGATAAAGAGGCTTCAAATGCAGAAGAAAGCAATGGTGGTGGTGACAGTGATGAAGAATTTCTTGATGTTGATAACCACACCATAGATGACAACATCAATGATGTCACACACTCATTGGATCAAGTTTCTCTTGAAAAGTGTGCTGATGCAGTGGGAGAAACATCTATGTCAGATCTAAATTTCTCTAATTTGGATCTTTCTCAGCAACTTGCTGTGATCCCTCAGCTAAGGATCCACAGGTCTCACCCCACCACAAACATCATTGGAGATGTTGTCACAGGGGTAAGAACAAGAGGAAAAACCCATGAAGCAAATGTTTGTCTTCACTCTTGTTTCTTATCCCAGATAGATCCAAAGAAAGTTGATGAGGCTCTAAAGGATGGAATTTGGGTTGAAGCTATGCAAGAGGTGCTGCTTCAATTCAAAAGACAAAAATTTTGGAACCTTTGTCCTCTTCCTCATGGAAGACTACCATTGGAACCAAATGGGTGTTTAGGAACAAGAAGGATGATAGAGGCATTATCATCAAGAACAAATCTAGACTATTTGTTTAAGGATACACACAAGAAGAAGGGAATGACTACACTGATGTCTTTGCTCCTGTAGCAAGACCAGAAGCTGTTAGGATAGTCCTGGCATTTGCTGCATCCAAGAACTTCAAGGTCTATAAACTTGATGTAAAGTGTGCTTTTCTGTATGGAGTGATTGATGAAGAGGTGTATGTCAAACAACCATCTGGTTTTGAAGATCTTGATCATCCTGATTATGTTTGAAAGCTTGACAAAGCTTTTTATGGGTTGCATCAGGCACCAAGGAAATGGTATGAGACTCTATCTCAGTATCTCTGCAAGCATGGATGCAAAAAAGATACTATAGATGGAACTCTCTTCATCAAAGGATAGGGAAATGACATATTGCTAGTTCAAGTGTATGTAGATGACATCATTTTTGGATCAACTAATCCAAAGCTCTGCAAAGACTTTGAGAAGCTGATGAATGATAGATTTGAAATGAGTGCCATTGGGGAACTCAATTTCTTTCTAGGAATTCAAGTGAAGCAAGTTGAAGATGGCATCTTCATTAGTTAGTCAAAGTATGTTCAAGACATACTCAAAAGGTTCAACATGACTGATTGTAAGATTGTTAAGACATCCATAGCTAGAAACCACTCTCTTGGACCTGATCTTGAGGGGGAGTGTGTATATGAACACTTATACAGGGCTATGATTGGGTCTCTTATGTATCTTATAGCTAGCAGGCTTGATATTATGTTTGCCACTTGCATGTGTTCAAGATATCAAGCCAACCCTAAGATGTCTCACCTTATCACTGTCAAAAGGATTCTAAGATACCTTAAAGGTGCTTCAACACTTGGTCTATGGTATCCTAAGAATTCTAACTTTAATCTGTATGCATATACAGACAATGATTATGGTGGTTATAACATGACTGCAAAGTCTACATCTGGGGGATGTCAATTTCTTGAAGGAAGGGTTGTCTCATAGCAATGTAAAAAACAATCCTGTGTCTCCGCATCAACTGCTGAAGCTGAATACATTGTTGCTGCAAGCTGCTGTGCTTAAGTGCTTTGGATTCAGAATCAGATATTAGACTATGGGTTAAACTTCAAGGAGACTCCCATTCACATAAACAACAATAGTGCTATCTCTATCATAGAGAATACTGTGCAACACTCAAGGACTAAACACATCAAAATCAGGTATCATTTAACAAGAGATAACTATGAAAGGGATTAATTAAACTAGTCAAAGTTCACACAGACAAACAATATGTTGATCTGTTTACAAAGGCTTTTGATGAACAAAGATTTAAATATCTAATATCAGCTATTGGGATGATCAACTTTGAGTAGGTTTTTCTTAAAACTAATTCTAGTTATTTCTTAAAATATGTGTGTCCTAAGTTTTCTAGTTCATCACTTTCATAAGCTCTTGTTTTCTTTGGATAAAACTTTTTGAAGACTTTCCTTAAAATTATGATAATTTTGATCCTTGGGAAGTTATGTTTTTAACTTCAAAAGAAACTTATGCCTTTAAAATAACTAACTGCTCAAGTATTTTACCTTCGGAAGAAATTTCTAAAATATCTTCCAAAGCTTAAAATCTTCTTTGGCACTTATATGTTTTCAAGGACAATCTTCTTCCGAAGCAAATTAACTCTCGGAAGTTTTGTCCGTTTCAACAAAACTCTGAAGTCTTGATTTTCTTCTGAAGTCAAAATTCTCAGAATCCTTAGGAAAATCTTCCGAAGTCATTTTAGGTTCGGAAGCTTTTTCATTAAAATTTCTGAAGATAATTTACCTTCGGAAGCTTTTTGACTTCTAAGAAAACTACTTTTTGAGCAAAAGTAAACTACTTTTTCAGAGGTTGGACCGAAATTCGGATTTCAAAGTTTATCCTCTTTCATTAAACTTTATCTAAATTCCTCTTTCACATATTTACCCAACGGTTTCCCTCTCTTTCTATCATCTACTTCTTTCCTCCAAACCTAAAACTCTAAATTTCTCTCTGAAATCATTTTCTTCATCCTTAAGCTCTCTCCAATGGCCAACCCTCATCACAGAAATGACCCGAACTTTACCATGCAGCTACACAGGAAACATAACCAGGTTGCTCTGTTAAGCTATGGGGAGAAATGAGGATCAACTGCTAGAATTCTGGAAGACCTGCCAAGAGGTCGTAATGCATGGGGAGAAGGCACTATCTGCCACAGTGTAGGGAAGAACAATATTCATCACTCCGGCCATCATTAACATGCATCTTTAGCTGGATGATGAAGAAGGTGAGGTGTTCTTTCGCAAGAAAGCTGTTAACCAGTCCTTCGTGCAGATGGGCTATGAGAGAGATTACTCTTTTAAGACCTTCAGGAAAGGGAAGGTCTCATCCCAATGGGAATTCCTGCTCTATGTGGTTATCCACAACTTATCAAACAAGCATGGTGGATGGGACCAGATTTTTGAGGATCTCTCTTTCATTGTCCATGGGATGGTTCAGGGGGTCAAGTTCAGTTACTCTCAGTTTATCTATACTAATCTACTTGCAAACTTGGACTCCTTAGAGTATTACATGTTTCCTAGATATGTTTAATACATTCTTAACTGTGAACTGAGCTCACAGTTAAAGGGAACATGTAATATTCTTAAACTAGGACAGATGAAGCCTGATATCTTTAAAATTTTGAGAAAGCCCACTATTGGCTTCTGTGGGGTAGAAACTGTTGGGGTTTGTTAGAACACAAGACTTAGTTTAACCACTTAAACTTTGTAAAACGCAGCGGAAGTTTAACATTATTACATTGTTTGTAATCTGAAAAAAAATCATGTTCTATTTGATGTTAAAGGTGTAAACAAACCCAAGAACAAAGGGGATCTTTTATGTGAATAAACAAGCTATGAACATAATGAAAGTGTACATAAAATCACAGCTACATAAAGCTGTGATTAACTACCTTTCTCCAGCTGAAATGTAGACCAAAGAAGGGTGATTAGATGCTAGAACTTCGGCCAAAACTCCAAGGAAGGAGCCTCTCAAGCTTGTATACCCCAAGCCTCCTTGCAAAGCACCTTCTTGTTAGGAAGATTCAACACCAAAACAAACCGAAAATAGCTTTCAAAACCTCCCAAAGCTGCTGCTCCTGGCCGTAGCTTTTGTGTGAGAGAGAGAGATTATTTTTGTTGTTCTTGCATGTATGGAGAGTGGTGATTCAAGAGTGTAAGACTAATTAAGGTTATGTGTGTTTCAAGGCAACAATGGTCCAATAATATTAAAGGGGGGGCGGCCAAATGTTTTTAAAACATAAGGTTTCCCACTTAAAACTTGAACATACACAATATTAAAACTAGTCTTTTGTCACACATTAATAAGTCATCTACTAGACTTAATTAAAATGTGACATATGTCTTCTTTAATAAAACAATTTAATTAAAGTACACTCATATGTTATTAATGTTATTTAAACCCTTTTAAATGACAAAGAAATAACAATAAACTCATTAACAAATTATCCTTATAATTTGTTCCATCTCATATGCAACTTATTTAGAAAACCCATTTTCTAAATTTGGTGTAAATATTTAATTGTATGATCATGTCATCAATTAAACATTAATTGGTGTTTGCTAAACTTGTCATTGGGTATAACCCGACTTGGATCATAACGTACTAACCACATCAATATTCTAAGTGTCTTGGGCACATAGAATCCAACAATCTCCCACTTGCCCAAGATTGATAGAAGATTGATGCAAGCAGTAAATACCGCCTAACAACGGTTTACTACCCTTAATACGCATGACTTATAGCCATTCAATAACATCATCTTATTCAAGTATCCTACTTGAAATGATTTAGGTGAATTAATCATCTATCCTTTTGTTACAGATGTCATGTTAAATCCAAGAACACAGAGTGATCATTCCTTGTTGATTTAACTTATCAGGCCTTAGACATCTAATTCTCAACGAATAAGAGGAACAAATTCCATCTTGACTACATACGTTTCCCACAAACACCTCGTGTCATACCTGAACATACCCTTATGTGTTGTCCACTATTTCAGGACAGTGAAGAATTAGGTCAAGGTATAATACTTGGTGAATATCAAAACCCAATATGTATCTCAGGTCGGAGGATACCAAATGATATTCACTTTACTCAAATTTACTTATGATCAATCAACAAGATTCCATGTAGTAAAATTTGAGATGCGGGTTAGTCCAATATTTGTATCCCACAAATATCTATGAACCTTGGTAGCAACTCATTGCTCTATATTCATCCTTATGAATATCAACCAATCCAAGTTCATAATAATCTTACCCTCACACTTGTTCCCACAAGTATGAACGACTACGGACATTTAGAGTAAACAATTTACTCATGGATTAAACATGCTAAATTGGAACATTAATTGAAACATTATAACCAAATAATTTTATTCAAATAATAAAGAGTTCCACATATCCAAATACAAAATTTACAGATCAAATCCAATCGCTAGAATATCGAAGTCCCATGGCACAAGTATGACCTTCATGCTTTGCCTTTTCAAGGAGCTTCGTGAGAGGATCCGCAATGTTCTGATCCGTGTGAACTTTGCGAATACATATCTTTCCTTTTTCAACTTCATCTCGTATGTAGTTGAATCTCCGCTCAATGTGCCTAGTCTTTTGATGAGCACGAGGTTCCTTGATTTGAGCAATCGCACCCTTGTTATCACAAAAGATCTTTAGGGGGTCCTGAATGGAAGGGACAACCCCAGATCGGCAATGAATTTCTTTAACCATGCAGCTTCTTGAGCTGCCAATGAGGCGGCGACGTATTCTAATTCTGTAGTTGATAGAGCCACCACATCCTGTTTGGAGCTCTTCCATGAGACCGCTCCTCCATTCAGAATGAAAATATATCCCGATTGTGACCGAGAATCATCACGATCGGTTTGGAAACTCGCATCCGTGTAACCTTTTACAACGAGTTCCTCATCACCAGATCCATAGATTATGAACATATCTCTTGTCTTCCTTAGGTACTTAAGTATGTTCTTAACAACCATCCAATGACTGTTTCCAGGATTTTGCTGGTAACGACTTGTCATGCTTAAGGTGCATGACACGTCCGGTCGAGTGCATATCATTGCATACATGATGGATCCAATAGCAGATGCGTATGGGATTGCCTTCATTTTATCTTGCTCATCCTTTGAGCTAGGACATTGAGTCGTACTCAATATTGTTCCTCTTTGAATAGGTACGGTACCTTTCTTAGAGTTCTCTATCTTGAACTTTTCAAGATCTTATCAATGTATGCACTTTGATTCAAACCAATCAACCGCCTTGATCTATCCCTATAGATCTTTATTCCCAGAATATAGGCGGCTTCTCCAAGATCCTTAATGAAAAAACAACTTCCAAGCCAGGTTTTTACACCTTCCAAGGTTGGAATGTCATTTCCAAATAGTAGTATGTCATCAACATACAATACTAGGAAAGTTATTGTGCTCCCACTAGCCTTCTTATACACACAAGCCTCATCAGCGTTTTTGATGAAGCCAAATTTCTTACCTCCTCATCAAAACGATGATTCCAGCTTCTCGACGCTTGTTTCAATCCATAGATTGATTTCTTTAACTTGCATACTTTATTAGGATGTTTTGGATCAACAAAACCTTCAGGCTGAACCATATAGACATCTTCCTCAAGATATCCATTTAGGAAAGCGGTTTTGACATCCATTTGCCAAATCTCATAATCATAATGAGCAGCTATGGCAAACAATATCCTTATAGACTTTAGCATCGCAACAGGTGAGAAGGTTTCATCATAATCAACCCCTTGAGTTTGAGTGAAACCCTTGCTACAAGTCTAGCTTTATAAGTATCCAAGTTTCCATGCATATCGGTTTTCTTCTTGAAACCCCACTTACTTCCAACTACCTTGGAATTAAGAGGTGGTACAACAAGTTCCCAAACTTGATTGTCATACATGGATTGCATCTCAACGTTCATGGCCTCAAGCCATTTGTCACAATCCAAATTGGACACTGCATCATGGTATGTGGTTGGTTCATCTGAATCTACCACATAGCATCCATCCATGAAAAATCCGTATCTTTCAGGTGGATTACTAGTTCTACCACTTCTACGAACATTTTGTGTGTATTGATCAACCACTTGATCAACCTCAACATCCTCATGTTGAGTGCTAGTTTCAACCAAACGTGCATCGGGTTGTGGTTCTTGATCCTCCTCAAGATCCACTGTTCTACTGCTAGTTCCTTCCATAAGGAACTTTGCTTCTAAGAACTCACCCTTTCTGGCAACAAACACCTTTTGTTCCAGTGGATCATAGAAATAATATCCCATAGAATCTCTAGAATATCCAATAAAGATACACTTGGTGGATCGGACTTCCAATTTGTTTGGGGTGGGAGTCTTAACATAAGCCTCATAACCCTAGACCCTTAAGTATGATAGGATGGAACTCTTCCATGCCATATCTCAAAAGGTGTCCTTTCCACCTTTTTGGTTGGGGCCATATTTAAAATACAGGCCGTAGAGAGCAAAGCGAAACCCCAAAATGATAGAGGTAATGTGCTTCTAGCCATCATAGATCAGACCATATCCAATAAGGTTCGATTGCTACTCTCAGACACACCATTGTGTTATGGTGTTCCAGGTGGAGTGAGTTGTGAGACAATCCCAGAACTCCTAAGATGATCTTGAAAAGCATCACTTAGGTATTCACCTCCTCTATCGGTACGGAGAACTTTAATTGACTTGTTGAGTTGATTTTCCACTTCATTCTTGAAGATTTTGAACATTTCAAAAGCTTCATCTTTGTGCCTTAATAAGTACACATACCCATAGCGACTATAATCGTCGGTAAAGGTAATGAAGTATCTTTCACCATTCCTAGTCATTGGCTTAAAAGGACCACATACATCTGAATGTATGATTCCTAATAAATCTTTTGCCCTTTCATTAGTTCCACTAAAGGGTGCCTTAGTCATTTTACCTTGTAAACAAGATTCACATACATCAAATGAATCACATTCATTCGTTTTTAAAAGACCATTCTTTTGAAGTGTTTGTATACGTTTCTTGTTTATATGACCAAGATGACAATGCCAAAGATAGGTATCACTCAAATCCAACTTGAGTTTCTTGGTGCTAGTTTGGTACAATGAACTATTTAAAGTATTTTCATGAACCAATTCATAAATACCATTAATGGGTATAGCTTTAAAATAGAACATATCATTTAAAGAAACATGAATATCATTTTCAACAAAAGATAATACATAATCATAAAGTCTTAATTGGGATACAGAAATAATGTTCCTAGTCAAACTAGGAGCATACAAAACATTCTTCAAAATAACATCCAAAGCCACTTGGAAGTTTCAAGATGTAGTCCCCACGAGCTTCAACTTGGACTTTGGTTCCATTGCCCATGAAGAGGCTAACATCCCCTTGATTGAAGTCCCTACTTCTTTTGAACCCCTGCAACAAATTGCAAATATGAGTTCCACATCCAAAATCTAATACCCATGTGTTTGAAGATGTAACATTAAGATCAATATGAATCATATATATTGTACCTGAGGTCTGCCCGGCATACCTCTTGGCTTTCAACTCTTGGAGATGGACAGGACAATTTCTTGCCCAATGTCCAATCTTCCCACACTTGAAGCATGGGTCATTGGTAGCAACCTTTTGCTTCTTCTCTTGTGGTTTGGGTGGCACCCTTGCCACCCATTTCCCCTTTCCCCATACGGGTCCCTTACCCTTGGCAACTTTTGCCTTGGGTGCGGGATGAGGCCTTTTCTTGTTCCCACCTTCATTGATGGTGAGAACGGGTAAAACCCTTTTACCCATGGCCATCTCGGTCGTTTTGAGCATTGAGTGAAGCTCACCAATGCTTTTTTCCCAAGCATTCATGTTGTAATTCAACATGAATGTCTCGAACTTCTTGGTAAGGCCATTGAGGATCATATCCGTGGCCAATTCCTTCGAGACGGGACAATTAAGTCTTTCGAGGCGGTCAATATGGCTTTTCATCTTAAGTACATAAGATGAAACCGATTGGTTGTCGTCCATACGACATGCATGGAGTGCTCGAACCGTTTCGAAGTGCTCAACCCTTGCTTGCTGTTGGAACGTTTCCTTCAACTGTGTTATCATGTCATAAGCTCCGTGATGTTCATACTCTTTTTGGAGATCCGGATTCATGCTCGCTAGCATGAGACAAGACACTTGGACGGAGTCCTCAGTGTACTTTAGCCAATCGTTATAGGCCTCCTCATCATCCTCAGCAGGTTGATTGGGGATAGGGTCGTCTAAAATATATGATTATCTTTCTTGCTTGAGAACGATTCTCAAGTTTCGATACCAATCAATGAAATTATTATGATTTAGACATTACTTTTGGAGAATCGCTCGCAATGATTGGGCGGACGCGGATTAATTATCATGATCATCATTATTGGTGGCCATCTACAAAATATAACAAAGATCTATTTTAGTATTTTCGATATTGCTATTTTAAATAATTAATACCTTTTAAGGTCATTTTTATATTAAAATCTAGAACCCAACATTACATTTAAATTGTGGTTAGGTGACCTTTATCCCACGATTTAAATTAATAAGGTGGTCAACGATTGACGGTTGCAACCATTTGCAACTTCTAGAGGTATGGGATCGACTTTAAACATCATTTGTAAAGTCGGCATGTAAATCCCATCAACACCATTTGAAACCATATTGTAGGTGATCCATTTAACATGGTTTGCAAATCAAGTTACCCTACTTGCACACACATGTGAGTTTACCAACATAAGTGGTTAGGTGACCTTTATCCCACAAATGTGGAATCCCCACCTTAAGTCACAAGTTCCCTCTAAATGGTTAGGTGATCTTTGTCACACCCTCAAAATCCACTTGCAGAGTTTTACCGCGAGGCGTATGAACAAACCAGGATCACAGTCAATAGTTACTCAGAACGACTCTATATGCCATAATTTAAATAAAATCAACCAAAGTACAAACTTTAAACAGCGCGGAAGCGTTTTGAAAACAACCCAAAGAAATAAAAGTATAATTATGGCAAAACATGTGCCAACCCAAAAGAGTAATCATTAATCATTAAATTGATAAAATTGTCTTCAAGACCGTGTCATAGAATGCAGTGAACCATGCAGTGCTCCTATGGCAAGCAAGCTAATGACCTGAGAATAGCATACTAAAATGTCAACACAATGGTTGGTGAGTTCAAGAGATATTCAAACATAAACAGTTTAATAATAGAGATATACAAGTAGCGTATTGTAACAGATAGCTAGTCCATTAACAATAAATATTATTTCATAGTGATTTCGCAATTGAAGCTGACTGTGTTACATTGTTGCCTCCTGCCACGACTTAACAGGTCGTGACAATGTTCATTAGGACAACTTGCACCCGGTTGACCTCGAGTCACACAGGTGGGGCTCGTCAGACCCAGTAGTGCTACCCAAAAATCCCCGCTATTCAATATTAACAATTCGAAAGTGTGAGGACTTTTCCATGATATCAACACTATATAATATTGTACACAACTTGAATACATAAAGCGTTCGTGATTTACCAGCATGCTATCTCCCCCAAAGAGAGTAAATAAAAAGTGGGGCATGAACTCACCGGTTACGCGTATAGATACACAGAGTTTGACTTGTCAAACAGAATAGACAGACAACCTTCAGAGGTTAGCTAGATCATATAAGTACATGAGTACGTGTAATCAAAGAACATGTGAAACCCTAAGTACACTACAACCAAGGACTCAAGATTTCAAAAAAACAGACATGTTTGACCTAGTTGACCCGTTTGACCCTTTGGTGACTTTATGTGTTGTAAACCATTCAAGCAATCATACACATATATCATACATAGTTAACATTCAAATAGATTATATGTATGCTATATCATCCAGGTGTAACACTTAGATCATCATACAACCAATTATCATACAAGTCATGCGAATCTAGAACATTAACATATTCACTAGTTATAACACAAATAACATGTCACACCAAGATCAAACCACTCATCACATGCCATGTGAAGCCACTCACGACTTCACATCCTAAACCCCGCCAATCCTACTAAGTAGGGGCCTCAGATTCGCACGCGTGTATGATGATCATAACCATAATCATTAACCATATGCATTGCATTCTACAACATCACAACAATCAATTAACAATCCCAAACATGATGTCCTACTACTAATCAACATCCAAATCATACATGATCATAAATGTCCAAATATCATTCATGATTACCCCGGCATCACATACAACCAAATTACCATGTTCTACCACCTTAGAATCTATTCATGATCATACTAACATGCTCCTAACATCCCAAACATGTTCAAGCTATCATTTTTCAGACTTTATGCAAATAAAGTTTCCCTTTTGGGAAAGTACATCCCAACATCTATCAACCATCCAATGTATTCATGAATTCATCATAATTATACCATCTCAAGCTCATAACAATATCTAGACATGATCAACATTACCTAATCACCATAATCTAACAATCTTCATGAACAAAAGTTTCTACTTTTGGCAAGCTATGAATCAACAACATCCACTCAAAGATTTCTAGCATTTATAATAACAATCTAGCATCTAATCATCATCATGAACACATCCATAACATCAATCCATCACTAGATCATCATTACATGAAAATAAAGTTACTATTATTAGTAACCTATGAACATCAACTTCAATTCACCAATTTCTTGTAAAATCAATGTATCTTAACATTCATACAACCTACTAATCATCATACATTCATCAAACAATCATCCATCATGCATAATCATGCCATTTTCGAACTAGGGTTGCTTCATAATCAAAGTTCATGATCAATCCACTAAAAACATAGAATTCATGCATAATCAATGTTAAACAACATGTAATCAATCCAAATAACATACTAACATCATCAAACAACATCAAATTCGACCCCATGAAGGCCAATTTCGCAACTAGGTTTGGCCATCATGAACAACTCACAAAAACTTGAAAAATCTAACTTTTCAACGTGTTATAGCTTGCAATTGATGATTCCCCGAGTTGTTTGCCTTGTAATCGAACCAAAATCGCAGGTACTAGGTTGTTCTTGGTTGAATTCGCAAGAGAGAGAGATGTGATGGTGAGGTCGCGGCCGAAGGGAGGGTGGGCTAGGGTTTGGAGTTGTTTTATTTAATTTTAATTTACATATTTACCCTTTTAGCCCTTGTAATTTATATTTTATAAAAACTAGGTTTTAAACTCTTTGTAAAGTGTTTTTAACTTCATAATATAAAGATATAAACTTATGAGAATCATTATATATCTTATCTTTATAAAACACAAGTCATACGAATAAATATGCACGTTTCCGCGTTACGCGATAAATTTTCTAATTAACCTTTTAAAAACGTGTAAACACATAAACATAACACAATAATCACATAATCAATTAGATTCACATTAAATTAACATTATCCATTATTATTAGGTGACCAACGTTAAACGACAACTAGTGTGTGTTCACGACACGTGCATACAAGACTTAACGGAACTAACGGAGTTTGGTAACGAAAATTTACCGGATGTCACAATCTTTATCCCATTAAGAGTTTCCAAATGACTCAAGTGTTGTGCAAAAGGACGGTGTTAAACTTGTTGGAAATATTGTTGGGAAAAATTTAGAGATTTCATAATCTTAGTTTAGAAACTCTATGTACTTGTACTTGTATGCTTTCAAATACAAGATACCTTATGGTCTTTTGATTAAAACCCATTTTAATCTTTGAAATCATTAAATCAATTAATAACCTTTTATTACTTTTAATGATTAAGAACCATCAATTTTCAGCTTGTTAAGTTTGTTATTAATATGTAATGCATGTCAAAATATCAACCATACAATCAAATAACAAACATTCAAACAAGCATAAGATATAAACAACCATATGTGCATAACCATAGTCATTATGTTGACAAAACTTGTTTGCCATCACAAGTGTTGTCATTAGGTCTTTCCTAAGGTCATAACAAAACACATAGAAAGCTTCCAAAAGGCTCCCACTTGAAACCGCATCCAAAATGCTCCATGTTTCTCTTGTGTCTTTCCTTTGTGCTTCCAAGGCATATGTCTTCATATTACAAGATATAAAGTCCTAATACATGATATGTAGTAAAATGAAAAATACACCTAATCTATTTATTACAACCCAATAATAAATAAATTACATCTTTTATACAGAGCACAAAACAAAAATATATACAACCCCATTGAATAAACCATAACAACCATATCATACATCCAAACAACACAAGGCCAAATGCTAGGTTATGCACCAATATGAACATTCATCATATCATCCAAATATATCAAAGAATCCCCATTAAAACCCACGATTTTCAGCCAACATAAACTGAAAAATCGGGTTTTAAACATAGTCCAAACAATATACACATCATCATACATATCTTTCAAGGTTTAATCACAAGCATGTGTGATATGACCTTGAAAGTTTGGGTATTCAACATACAAGAACATAGCAGCCCCTAAAAGGGGTTCCAAGGTCCATAAAACGAATTTATAAAGGACAATGCAAGCTAGCTATCCACATAACCGGCTCTAGATGCCATTGTTGGGGTTTGTTAGAACACAAGACTTAGTTTAACCACTTAAACTTTGTAAAACGCAGCGGAAGTTTAACATTATTACATTGTTTGTAATCTGAAAAAAATCATGTTCTATTTGATGTTAAAGGTGTAAACAAACCCAAGAACAAAGGGGATCTTTTATGTGAATAAACAAGCTATGAACATAATGAAAGTGTACATAAAATCATAGCTACATAAAGCTGTGATTAACTACCTTTCTCTAGCTGAAATGTAGACCAAAGAAGTGTGATTAGATGCTAGAACTTCAACCAAAACTCCAAGGAAGGAGCCCTCAAGCTTGTATACCCCAAGCCTCCTTGCAAAGCACCTTCTTGTTAGGAAGATTCAACACCAAAACAAACCAAAAATAGCTTTCAAAACCTCCCAAAGGTGCTGCTCCTGGTCGTAGCTTTTGTGAGAGAGAGAGATTATTTTTGTTGTTCTTGCATGTATGGAGAGTGGTGATTCAAGAGTGTAAGACTAATTAGGTTATGTGTGTTTCAAGGCAACAATGGTCCAATAATATTAAGGGGGGGGGGGCGTGGCCAAATGTTTTTAAAACATAAGGTTTCCCACTTAAAACTTGAACATACACAATATTAAAACTAGTCTTTTGTCACACATTAATAAGTCATCTACTAGACTTAATTAAAATGTGACATATGTCTTCTTTAATTAAACAATTAATTAAAGTACACTCATATGTTATTAATGTTATTTAAACCCTTTTAAATGACAAAAAATAACATAAACTCATTAACAAATTATCCTTATAATTTGTTACATCTCATATGCAACTTATTTAGAAAACCCATTTTCTAAATTGTGTAAATATTTAATTGTATGATCATGTCATCAATTAAACATTAATTGGTGTTTGCTAAGCTTGTCATTGGGTATAACCCGACTTGGATCATAACGTACTAACCACATCAATATTCTAAGTGTCTTGGGCACATAGAATCCAACAGAAACAACCATTGTCCCAAAAATGTTAGATCTCACTGCTCAAGGTGACAGCCTAGCAGCACCAGCTAGTGTTGAACCCACACCTTCTACTTCCCAGCTACCTCAACAGCCACAAATCACCCTCACCTATCAAAGAAAATACAAACGAACCCCTACTTAGACTATTCAGTCTATGCAGGCCCTTCTAAACTCACCCACACAGGAAGAAGTGGAGACTGGAGCTCCCACTTCTCCTGAGGAGCAGACCACTTCCATTACTTCAATGATCAGTGCTGAGGTTCCTCATGCTCAGCCTGATGAGATCATAAGCCCAAATGCCTTAAGCCATCACTCTGAGTCTCAACACTCAAGTGATCTACCTTCAGGGGACAGTTACCATCCCCGGCCTTTGGACTTAAACCAACCAATTTCCAACCTTGACTTCTATACTGATGAAGATTTAGGTTTCAGTGAGTACCATGATTCTCTCTTCTTTTCTCCTACTCAAAAAGAGATGAGTGCTTCTGAGGCTCCTATTTCTAACCCACATCAGTCACCTACTACTGAGGTGGACACTCCTGAACCTATTCAGGATGTCCATATAGAAGAAGCTCTCACTTTTGCAAGTGATTCCATCATTAAGACCTTAACCATGGCAACTCTGCCCATTGATATCTCTACTAAGGCTATCAATGACCAGAGGAAATCTAGCAATCAAGAATCTAAAGCTGGTGGTGGGAGTAAGGACTTTGGTCCAGTTCTCTTATCCCCCAATGATTCTTCTAATAAAAATGAGGGGAATTTATGACTAAAGGTGCAAAAACTATCTAAAACATGCCCCTATTTAGTCTCCAAGGTTAGTCATCTTGAATCTCAAGTGACTACCTTGCACAACAGGGTCAATGATCAGCAACTTGAGATTTCATATCTTAAGGAAAAACTAGCTAGGAGACCTTTAAGAAGAGTTCAACCAGGAACACAAGAACCTGTGGATGTGATTGACCTAACTCCTAGCTCACCTATGCAAGTGGGTGATTCTACCAAAAAGAGGTAGAAAGTCATTACAGTCACATAACCTGGGAGTTCTTTAGAGAGTATGCACATTGAGGACTCACCATCCTCACTTGCAACTGTATATCCTCAGCAACTTCCTCAAGTTCATATTGATGTGGACTCTATAGACTCCTACATACAGAGTCTGTTTGAGGAAGGGATACCAAGGGCCATGTCATCTCCACCATCTTCAAATCACATCATTGGGTGGAGGTATGATAGCAACAGATAAGCCCTCATCACTATTAGAGTTCAAGGGCAACAGAGATCTTCAACTTTCAAACCTTGAACTTCTATAAAGGTCTGGATTTAGTCAACATGCCACTTGTCAATCCAAGCCAATCAAGACAAGCTGACAGGATGGCTTAAAGAATCCAAGACCGGATCACTGTAGAGTTTAGCTTCAGAAGAAGACTAAGGAAATTAGGCAATGTCATCGGTCAACTGGATGTTGAGGCAAACCCTAAGATTGGTTTTATAGGGGAAACCTTGACTAAAGGCCTAGTGACAAAACCTGAGAGTCCTGTCTCATCACCATCAACTACTTCAGAGATCAATACCCTTTTTGAGACACCTACTGGTGAAAGTGCTTCTCAATCTCTCTCTGGCCAGAGCTTGGAAGCTACACCAAGCAATGAAGGTCAAAGCTCTCTCCACCCTAAGTCACAAAGGTCTGTGAGTGACAAAGGGAAAATAAAGATGACTTCTGAGGAGATTGAGGAGGAAAGAGAGGGAGGAAAAAGAAGCTGAGGGGAGAAAGTTCCTCTTCTGAGTCTGCAAGACTTATGGCAACTGCAATCAGGGCTACCCCCAGACCAAACACTCAGGATGATGAGTTGAGGGTAGCCAGGACCAGTTACTTGCAAACCAGGAACTATGACATTGACAATGTCATCTCTCTCCCCTTAAAGGAATTGAATGAACTGGTTGACATGGAAAGGTCAAAGGAGAAGAAAGAGGCAGAAGATGCAGAGCTACCGGTACAAATCGAAGAAGACAGAAGAAAGAAAACATTGTACAAGCATGTGCATACTCTCTCCCCAGTTCAAGAAAGTCCTGCACATGAGGATGTGGTTCAACAAGAACCTCAGGTAGATAAAGAAGAAGACAGGATCAAAATGATCAACTACCTGAGTGCCACAGACCTCTATCATGCAGAAGCACTTCTTCCCTTACCCTATGACTATGTTGAGTTTGAGTATTTAAAAAAACTTGAACTTGAGGTAGTCAAGGAAAGAAAGACAGCTAAAAAGAAGCTAAGGGAAGAAGCTGCTAAGTCAAGAGCCATCATCCAGAAAAGCATGAAGAAATCTGCAGAGAGGCAGAGGATGATAAGCTTCTTGAAGCTGTATGGATTCTCTGAAAGGAGACTTGGTCCCATATCTCTATCCACTATGGATGAGCATATCAGGGTGATCAAGCAGAAGATAAAGAGTGAAGAGCTGATTGACTTACATTCCCCTCCAAGTCAAGCTCCACCTGAAGCGGAGGTTAAGGTTGAACAACCAAAGACAACACAACCTGGACCTCCTGCTGAATCTTCTGATCCACAGCAGGGTTAGACTCCTTCTCATTCTAAACCTGTGAGAGTGGAAGACCCACTGACAAAGACAATGAAGATCAATTAGGTGTTGCAGTCTAGTTTTCTCAGTTAAAAGTGATAAAGATAAAGAAAAGGATGGCTTCAAAGCCAAAGCCAAAGAAGAAGAAAGTTGCATCCTTTTCCGAACCTCAGTATGAGTCAGAACATCCCGAGGATATGCAGCTAGAGGAAGCTCCATCATCTCCCATTCCAATAGCTCCTCTAGCATTAGAAAGACCTATCTTGTCCTGGACATACACTACAAATCCAGAAAGGTGGCATGTCATTAGAGATCATGGCATTGGGAATGTCTACACAAGGTAAGAAGAGTGTTCAATTTGCCTCTGCATGATCTCTTTGACATGAGAAGACACTTTGATAGTCTGAAGGATCCTGATCATCTTATGAAGAAATGGTTGGTCATTATCCTGATGAGGACTATCGATATCTGAAGTCTTTAAGTGATTTGGTAGCATCAGCCTAGGGAGAGTTTGTAGAGATTATATAAAGAGGCTGAAGCAACCAAACACCTAAAGTATTTCTGCATGCATGCATACAAGTATTGAAGAAGAATGCTTCGGAAGTTTCACATAAGCAACATAAATATTCTAAGTGTGAAATCTTCCGAAGCCAAGACCAATATCTTCCGAAGCCAAAGATGAAGTCTTCCGAAGCTTCAGAGACAAAGTCTTCCAAAGCTAACACTTGAAGATAGATTTCTTTCGAAGACTTTTAACAAGATGCTTTATCTGATGTACTTTTCTGTAAAGTTGGACCCTTTTCGCTGCAACTCCGTAAAGTCACCAACTTACATGAGTTGGTGAAAAGGTCCATGCTTTTGGTAACTATACATTGAGGTCTTGAGTTTGTAAACTTTCTACTTAATGTACTTTATCCTTTTTGTAATAGATAAGGATGTGAGCTATGACATGTCATAGTCACTAGTCAAAAAGCAATCTGCCTTTTGACTCCACAATTGATTTTGTTTTGTGTCTAGTCAATTGTATCCAACTGGTCTTCAAAGTATGGTCGGATGTAGGATGTAGTATAAGTATCTCATGTTCTTGTAACTTTCTTTTATGCTTTGTAACACTTGTAATAGAATATTGAGAAAGCAATATACTGCAATCTTGAAAACCATCTCCTTGTGTATCTTGCTCTTTTGTTCTGTCTCTTAATTACTTGTTTTTTAATGTCATTACTTGTGGTTAATGTAGTTTACTGTTTGATTAAGTTAAGTTTCTCTCCTCTTTGTGTTGTTGTGTTGTAAGTGACCGCCCTTCACCGGTCTTGCACAAAACCAATCGTAAGTTAGATTATCTAAACGTACCTTAAAATCAAAGAATTGTGAGTCGAGGATGAGAGTTTTTCCTTCAAGGCTTCAAATATTGGAATTGTGACCATCTCATCAACGGATATTAACCTTCAAATCTACATCTACAAATCAAATATCATAAAATCGAGTTATAAACTAACAAAGAAATCTACTATGAGAATGATCCTCCTTCTAATAACTAAAAAAATTGACATTAGCTCATGACCAACCTTCAAATTAAAAAATCATGGCCCACCACAAATTGATGAAGAAGCTTCAGTTTGCAAAAATTAAAAAAAATCTTTAATTCATGACCTCCCCTTCCTAAATCGCAAAATACCTTCATTTTCAAACACTTGAATATCTTTTCTATATAGACATCGTATCTTTTTCTAGAGCGATAACATATAATTCTTCACATTTTAGATAGAAAACCAGGGTTTTCTTGACCTAAAGAACCAAACCCCATCAAATTTCAATTCATTTTTATGCAACTTTAAGGTTTTCTTTGTTATATAACAAAACCCAAAAAATTACGATTCTTGAACAAGAATTTTGTGACATATATAAATTTGTTAATTAAGATTAGGGATTTTAGGACCATTTAACATAATAACATAAAGTTTAAAATCTAAAAGTACATCAAGTTTAAAAGAATCAACATTGAACTACATTAGATTATTAACCTAAACCACTTAAGAGACAAAAAAGATAAATAACCTTGAATCAATGGACGAGTCTCCGAGTAGGGTAGCCGGAACGAAGGAGTCTTTGAGTAAGGTAGCTGGAATGGAGGAGGTCGTCACTGGAACCTGCTAGCCTGGATGTCGTCGCTGGAGCTTGGAGGTCACTGCCGGAGATCGCTGCCAGAGGTCAAGGTGATGGGCGATTGGGTTGGGGGAGGCTAGAATGGCCGATTGGGTTGGGGAGGCTGAAATGGCCGATTGGGTTGAAAGGATTGCGGAGGCAGGGAGGGTTTTTTAGTTTAGGGTTTGTAAAGTTTCTAAGGGTAAAATGGTAATTTTATTAATTATAAAAAGGGTAAAAAATACCCCTTGCAAGGTCGAACTCGCAACCGGCAGCTTGCGGGAAACATTAAAACACACGTGAAACCAGTGAACCAACACCAATCATTAGTCTAGTATCGAAATTAATAATACAAAACGGTTCACTATCTATAAAACTATGGATTCACTCAAATTTTTGGTAATATACGCTACACTACCGCTCAAAAATCAATAGGGTCACTTGACCCCGTACCCTTGGCCCTAGTTCTGCCCCTGCTTGCTAGACACAAGCTAACCCATATTATAATGTACTAATTATTAACATAAAATATAATCTCATACCTTTTATAAGAGAGAATTAGAGATAATTATTGTACCATCTTTATCACACATTAATGATAACCGAGCCAAATATAATGTTTTAAATTTGTTTCAATATAGACTAATTGATGACAAAAATATTTCATATGCCGATAGAGAAATATATATGCAATATCATTTTTTATTTAGGGATGGCAATCAAACATGAACCCGAACATTGATGATAACCGAGCCATTGATGTTTACCCGATTAAAAATACCCATTTACCTGATTAGATAACCCGTTTACCCAATATATACCCAAAATGATTTTTGTTTTTTCTTTTATTATTCTAAATTTATTATATGTGTTTTTAGTTATTTTAAGCATATTTTATTCAAGTTCTTTAATTCTAATATTCATCTATTTCGGTCAATATCCTACTCGAACAATTCAACAATAAGACTTTTTCTTCGAACCTACCTATATAAGAAGAGAGCCAGTGAAACATTAGCAAATAGATTTAGTCGAAAATGGATAACACAAAGAGATTTGGTCGAAATGTTGAAAAGATACCCGCCGGATATAATTCATGAAATAAATGGGTATACTCGACGGATTTTGGGCCGGGTATGGAACACACGGATTTTGAACCCATCCCAAAACCACCCCATTGACATTCCTATTTTTATTTTATATTCTTTCTTTAATATTTTAAACTTTGAGTCTCTTCATGAGATAAAATGCTATCAACATGTGTTATAATATTTGTAAACATGATATTTATGCTTTAATAAAGACACATGAACCAATTACATCATATCCTTTTTTTTTTGAGATAAGTGGCGAGTCGATAATACCACATTCGACTTGATTAATATATACTTTCAACTTTATTGCACAACCATTTACAATCCATCATGAAATTTTTTCTATCTTGATGAGTTATGTATTTTCATACTTTTTGTAAGTTTTGACATATAACTTTATTATCTAACACAATATTTATATACCATATGCTAATTTTTATTTAGTATTGTTGGATATCCAACGTCCTTATTGTATCATTTCATAGTTTATTGAGATATCATTATCATCAATAATGAGGTACAATTTCTTTGGCACGTGTTCGTTGATGCACAAGGATTGCATTTTTAAGATGTTCAATATATGATAGTAAAAGACTTTAGTTTTTACTAATGTCTATCATTTCAAATCATCTTGTAAGAATTCAATAATCTTAAGAAACTCGTGAGAAATTCTAGTTATATTCAAATCACAAATGTATACATATAATCATAACATATTCGAAGCCATATTTGTATACAACAATTATAGTGTTCTCGAGAAGTTCTTTCACAATATTTGGACCCATGGATTTCATGTACATTTTATTATCATATAAG